>JANHFL010002009.1:51423-81762 GCA_032468155.1 Oxyrhabdium leporinum | reverse complement strand
ACATGCCATGTGCAACTGTCACCTGTTTAAGGGGAAAAAAGCTTTTAAATGGTTTACATATTCGTAATTGATAGGCGAAGTAGAATATTAGAGAAATCCCACCTCACAATAGTTTAAAATCATAATAGAAATAGTCATTTAGGGAGAATACAGTGAAAACCTCAGTGTGATTTCTCGCTAGTCAGTGGAAAGGAGTTATAATCATAGAGTGAACACATGTATTCAATGCATGGCATTCAATTTAAACAGCATTTTGTATTGCTAGCAATTCTACTAAAGGGGTTGGCAAACATTTTTTCATAAATGGTGAGATCCCAGCCCTCCTCTGTCTCAGTGGGTACAGCTGGCAGACTAAGGAGCATGATAGACATTGAACATGCTCTCTACCTGCAAGCAGGCTGTTGAGAACTCAGCCTGTCAACTTATTTTACTCCCATATTTTATTTTTAGATTTTTTAATTCTGCCTTTATTGTTAGTTTTTTTTACATAAATAATTCAAGGTGGCCAACATATCTAATACTCCTCCCTTCACTTATTTTCCCCACAACAACTCTGATTGTATTCAAGAGTGAGATAGAATGAGTGACCCAAGGTCACGCAGACTGTTTTCATGCCTCAGGTGGGACTAGAACACAATGTCTCCCTGTTTCTAGCCTGGTGCCTTAACCAGTAGACCCCCACAGCACATCATTTTTAAACAATGTTAGATTTCAGCAAGATTAAACAGATAGGGGAAGCATGACTTTTGGAACTCTTACCCACTCCTTAATAGGCTCCACTGAGTCATGTGACCAGCTGTGAGGGGATCTTAGTACTGAGCTGGCAACATTCCTAAAGCTGGGAAGGTCAACTGACAAGCACAAAGAGTGGTAACCATAAGCTTTCACAATGAGTTATTCATATTTTGAGTTGGCATAATGATTTAAATAGCTTAACTATGAAAGGAAAAAAGCTAGTGACTTGTTTAACAAAAAAATCTTGCAATAAACCTAGAAAATGAAGAAGCTAGAAAAATGCTAGAAAAAATGAGAAAGCTAAAAATAAACTCTGAGAGCTAGCATGTTATGGCTAGCATGTTATGGGATGCAGTTCAAAAAAAAAAAGGGGCTACCTGATTTGTGCTGTCAAAATCTGGACACCTACTTGATGGCGGCAAAAGGATATAGACAACTTGTTTCTGCCATCTAGTGATCATTTGGATTTGTGTAGTACATGTATGTTATTCTAGATGTGAAACAGTAAGATTTCTGTCAGTGGGACTGAGATATTAACATCATATTTTCTGACACCAAAAAGTTTTTAATAATTGAAGAAATAACAATCAAAATATTTTCATTTTTATAAATCATTTGATTGAACATTTCAGAACCTTACTCAAATAAAAAATACTTTTATAAATGTACACTTACTGTAAGAATACTGTTATAATCATCGTGGTTCTGTCTACATTGCTGATAGATATATTCTACTCCTAGAAAAATGTCTCCTAAATTGTAGTCATCTTGAATACAGGGCTGGGGTATCTCTCCACTTTTCAGATTCTGTGATATCCCCAAAGAAAATTCAGTTACATACATGTTCTTAATTTGGTAAAACAAATGCCATGTAGAAAATGAAATAGGGATGTTAGGAACAGACCATACAATATTTCTAAACACTTGATGGTAATAAAAGACATAGCATGACTCTTCTTGAATCAGGGAGATATGAATTTAATTTTTTCTCCTTCCCCCATTCTAACTTCTACTAGGTTGCTTCTTATTCATTAAGTATACTCTTATGCATTATGATTTATAAGCTATGACTTCCTTCTTGGAATGAATTTCCATATCGCACTAAGCCAAAGCAAACTATATTATGATTTAGTATTAGGTATATATCAGGATTTCTTAGGAATAATAATATATGTAAGCTCAATGATCTACTCTCAGAAGTATAATTCACAGTTTTCAATGGGATTTATTTCCATCTAAGCTTGCTTAGGACAAGAATTCTAGGAGTCAACTGCAGAGAATATGAAGATCAGTTGTACTTCTATCTCCCTACAGAAACTTACAAATAAAACATTTATTCATTTATTAAATTTATACATAGCCCATCTTGCCTAGTGCTGACTCTAAACAGCTTAGAAAAACAGTAAAACAGGATAAAACATCAAAATATTAAGATAATACACATCATTAAAATTTACATTTACTTCTCATATGTATTAATTATAATAGTTACAAAATAGAGCTTGAAAAGCAAGTAATAATCTTTTAGGTATCCATTTATTCATACATTCTGCAATATCCACTAATGAATATTGATGCATTTTTTGTACCCTTGCATAATGAGTCCTGCTGCTTTTCAGGGCCTTCATTTTTGATGTGCCACAGTATTTATCCTTTCCACTACCATGAAGATTCCTAGGTAGGGCCTGAATCATTCCTAATTTGTCTGACTTTTCAATTGTCTTCATATTATAAATAAACATGATACTGTTCTATGCATTAATACCTGATTTCTGATAAAATTATTGCCAAGCTCTAAAGGAATAAATGAGCAAACACATACCTCATGAAAAGGAAAAGATAACACATCAGTAGGGATATTCTTCTGTCTGTAAGTTCTGTTGAGTTGCTGTATGTACATATTACTAACACAAATTACACCAAGGTCAAACTCTTGCACACCCAAAATAGAACGGAGTTGTTCTATGTTCTTGCGAAGTGGGACTCTCCTGATTGGAATAGCTCTCTGCAAATTACGTATGATCAGGCTCATCTCATAAAAATCGCTGAAGAACTTTACACAGTCCTGCAAAGTAGACTGTGGTTAGACACTAATTACTAGCAGGTGGAGCAACTTAAAATGACAAGCAATGCAATGTTTTGGATAACAAAAGAATTGTAGCATATTTATTTTATTTGGAATTGCCAGGTTTCCTAAGAAAAAAAAGGCACTCTGTAATGAGTTTTTGCAAAGTAAGAGAATGGAAGCTGAAACCTGGGGGAAAAAATGGCCCAACTGACTCTTAAGGTAAAACCTGTATACTAACAGCAAAAGCACTCATCAAGCTAAACAATACAATTGTGGGGTTATTGTTGCTTCACTAGAGTTCAGTGTTCAGAGAGCCCTTTTCAAATCCACTTTCAATTGAAGATAGCATCTGAAATGACAGAATGTTAAGATCAAGGCATAAAAAAGTATTACAGTGCAGTGGTGATGCTTCCATCTGCCCCAGCTTTTGTGAGTCTATAGGCAAGAAAAGAATTAACACCCAACTGTTATGATTGCTGTGCCCCAGCCCTGCTCTTCCACCAAAAAAGCAGATGAAAAACAAAACAAAACAGGAGTTCCCAGTCACCCACCCTCTTTCGAAATGTTATTTAATCTTGAGAAACATTTCCCTCTACCAACTTCTATGAACACTGTAAGTTGTGAGGGGACGTTATATTAGAAAGTGGTTGTGAATGCCCTAACCCAGGCTTTCTCAATCTTGGCAGCTTTAAGATAGGTGATCGCAGTATGTGTGTGTGGCGGGGGAAGGGGGGGGGATTCTGGGCGCTGAAGTCCACCCATCTTAAAGTTGCCGAGGTTGTGAAACCCTGCTCTAATCCAGAGCAAAACATTCAAACTAGAAGTGGGACTTTCGTGAAATATACCTTTGCCGCAAACCTCGTCCGTGCTAATCACTTCCCTAATCACTCTGTATTAAAAGCTACCTCGAGGCCTTTCCTCATGCACACATTTGCAAGTGGACGTAGTCGCTATTTCAAACATGCAGTCTTCTAACCAAGATTTCTCGCAAATATTTATATATTTTTATATATTAAAAAAAGCGGGGAAAAGCTCCTTTAAAAGAAACCCTTAAATTTTAAAACTGTTTTGTTCTCAGGTCTTCGTTTCGGTGAGAGGCGGAAGACGGAGTCCTACCCTATCGGCAGAAGCTCTCCAATTCTATTCTTGAGGGGAAGGGGTCCTTGAAGAGCATGCGACGCTCTGCCCGCTGCGTTGCGTCACTTCCGTACAGCGCGGGAGTCCCTTCTTCCGTGGGTGGGATTGAACTCCTCCGCCTCTTCTGGGTCAATGGCGGTTTGTTTATGCGACAGAGAGAGAGGGAATTCGGGACTCACGGCTTAGTTTCGTAGGCAAAGTCTTCTTAATTTGGTAAAACAAATGCCATGTTGTATACACCTTCAGAGGTATCTCTCTCTCTCCTTTTTCCTCCTAGTTGGGCCCGGGCGGCGCAGATAGAAACTAGGAGGCCAAAGTTAAATCTCAGTTCGGAGATTTACGGGCTGATGAGGGGAAGTAATTGTTTTCCCCTTGCTTTGTACTCGCGGTGGGTGTTGCTGGGGCGACAGAAGGCAGGCAGAATGGTCAAAGAGACGGGAGCGCTTCCACGGTTGGGATAGATAACAACTTTGGCTAACGTGTGTAGAAATTCTCTCTTCTATTATTTATTTATGAGTGCTAGCAACCAGGGTTATCCAGTGGAGCTGGCGGAAGATTCAGAACAGACTAAAAGAAGTCCAGCTTTATGCAGTATCCAGAGTTTAAACTGCAGAGTTTAAACTGCAGTTTCAGGTGTTGGGTTCTCATCCACGAAGACCATGGTCCAAGATGGTGGTGTGATCTTAATTAGAGATGATCGGTGAGGGATGGCAAAAATGACTTTTTATGTACCTCCCCATAGTTTAGTGAGTTTTAAAATCTAAGTTGCCTTGAGTCTTTCTGACATGTTGGTGATATATAAGTCAAATAAATACAGTACAATAAACTGCTTATTTTTCCCACAAGTGATAACTATCTCTGAATTTGAATAGTTTTTAAACTTCATTGAAAATTAATGTTGATAATGGTTATAATCACCGGTATCAAAGACAACTTGTCTCTCAATGTCAGACAATGGAAAAAACAAAGAGGAGGGTACTTCTGCCCTTGTGATCTGCCTGTTGGCTTGCCATAGACATATGACTAATTATTGTGGAAACAGTACTGGAACAGATAGATCTCCCATCAATTTCAACACTATTCTTCTACCGTGCTTCTATTCTTAACCTATTTTTTAAATCCTATTTCCTGAAAAATATGGTGCTAGCTTTTATGGGAGAGAGGGGTTAATTTAAGGAGATGTTGTAGAATAGTTACATTTATCTGAGCTGTATCATTCAAGGTGGCAGTATGATTAATCAGATGTTACCATGATTGTATGTTTTGCAATTAAATAATTTATTGTAAATTTTGACTTAATGGACCATGTTTTAACAATAGAGAAAATCTGCCTACATGCCATATGCTTCTGAGCATGTATAAAATCCCGTTCTCATTTTATGTGTTTATAAAATGCATAAAATATACATGCTTATTTCTGTCCCACTCTACACATGGATAAAACACAATATGCATGGGTAAAATTTCATTTGAATTTGATAACTTATTTAATAGATGCCCCTTTCTTCCATTCCTGTTAAATTGTGAATTGACATATATACAACTCTGTATTACTTATATAGTATAGACAATAAACATGTGTACAAGGAACTGAAATACTTGTCAACTATGTGAGCTTTCATTTTAATTTGAAGCAGTTTAGTTCAGTTACACGTTTACTATCTTAAGCTTTTTTTAAATAGAAGCCTAGCACATCTCCTTTCAGTGTCCTATTTAGTCTATCTGATTCATTTTTCATGTTAGGTAATACTTAAAAGTATTTTTCTCATTTCTCAAGAAGTTATTTCAGAAGAGGATGGAAGGCCAAAGGACTAACTCAAATAGATGTCATTATCATTGTGGGAGTTAACTAACCCAGTCCTGATATTTGCATATGTACTGAAAATGTATTTTCTATGAGGATAAAACCATATATATTTGTGTAGATTTGATAAGCGCTTTTATTTCTTTATAACTAGATTTTTAAACCATTATTTTAAATGACTATTATTTCAGCCTGTATCCAGAATAATAAGAGTTGTCATTCCACAAGTGATTTATGGCAAGATACTTGTATTTAAAATTGTGGTTTAGTTTCAAATTAAGTTTAATGGTGAGAGAACTGATAGTGATGTGCTCAGAGTTTTCTAGTGAGTTGTACAGTTTGTGAAAGGATTTATAAGTCAAGAATCATTTTAATGAGACGGCTATGTTGCATTTGTATCTTAGATGCAGATCAGGTGCATTTGAGGTACATCCTAGATATCACAATTCAGTTCTTAAATTGGAATATGTCTTGTTGGAGAATAACATTGCAAACCAAGGCAAGACTTGCTTTGGATTACAGTAGGATAAAAATGGAATAAATAAAAATACAGTACTGTGTTTCTTTTTAAAAAAAATCAGCTTAAAGGGATTGTTTTTGTTTATTAATTTTATGACTTAAATTATATATTCCAGGACTGAAAGATGAAAGCCAAAGGAAGCTAGACAAAAGCTATTTTATATATTAACAACACCAAAAATGAATCCAAATACTCCTTTCAGTGGACAGCCATCAGGAGTTTTCCAACCATCACCTGGTGTGTCAGCTGGAATGTTTTCAAGTCAGCCACCTTTACAGTTCAATCAGCTCTCTGTCTTTGGATTGAACAGTGGAGGAGTAAAGAATCCAGGGTTTACTCACATGTCTGACTTTACTACAGGACTGCATAATTCTTCAGGGCAAGGCTTGGGATTTGGGCAACTTCCAGGGTTTACACAACCTTATTCTCTTGGAGAAACAACAACATTTGTAACTTCTGCACCAATGACTGCTTCTGTGACCAGCAAATCTGGATTTAGTTTCAGACCACCCACAAATCTTGGCAATTCTCAGAGTACTTCTGCTTTTGGAACTGTGCTTGGAGAAACTTCAGGTGGTGGTTTTGTGAAATCAGATTTCAATTTCAAAAGTTCTGAAAATGCAGTGTTCAAACCTATCTTTGGGACTAATTCAGAACAAGAAAAAATACCAACTTCCGCTGCTTCTTCTTCTTTTCCATTTTCTTTTCCAAGTGGTGCAGGACCTGGAAAATTAACCCCTTTTGTCATTTCTCAAGAAAGCAGCAATTCAAGTAATACTGGTTTCAGTTTTTCCAAACCACTCAATAGTAGCAGTACTTCAGCAGTTTCTTTCAGTACTTCTTTACCAAGTAAGACTCCAGCAGATGATAAAAAGAGTCCTATGGCTCTCTTTACAAGTCCTGGTAGTAGTTTTTCTTCTTTTTCAAACCCATCTTTGCCCTTGAGAGAAACTTTCCAAGTTAACAAAACTAACAAGATGGAACATGAAGATTTGTTCATCTCAAGTGAGCCACTTCCCAATCTTGGGAAGGGAATGAAAAGGAAAGAAGAACAAGCACATTCCCCAAGGCATCATGATTATGACACTGATGAACTAGAACCTCCATCGAGGAATGATCATGCTTCTAATAAGCGTCCTGTTAGACTGAATCGTCCACCTACACAAGGTCTATTTGGTAGAGTATTGCAAGATGTTTTGAAAAGCAACAAAAAGGAATCCAAAATTGAGCGTGTTCCCATTGAATCTGGAGAAATGGTAGCAACAAGTGTGGCAGGGGGAAGTCAGTCTGGTTTCACAATGGCTAAACCTATATCGACACTAAGAAAAGAAGAAAAGGGAAAATTGAAACATGGTAGGTAGCAGAGCTTAACAAGAATTTGTCAAATGAAACTGGAAATGGTTGCACTTAATTACATTGTAAGTAGAAGTATGCTTATAAGTAGAGCATTTTGTATTTTATTTGATAGATAGAAAAGACTTTGAAATATACTTGCTTATTTTTAATCACTATTCGATTACTTCCAGATTCTGCTGCCTCAAACCCTTTGCGTCGAAATCGGAGCACTGGGAGCATAGAAAGCCTCGGATGCTCACCAAGTGAACTGACAGCCATCCAGTGTAAAAATATTCCTGATCATCTAAATGACAGAAATGTTCTTCACAAACATTTTGAGAAGTTTATTAAAATTCAACAAATCCGTACCAACCGTAACAAACATTTAGCCATTATACGCTGTTTTGATCATGTGAGTTTTCAATATCAAGATTAATAGCTATAGAGGGTATAAGACTAACTACTGGGAAATTTACTCCATATGCTTCTAAAGTTGGTTGGCTACTATGATATTTTGCAATTTAATGTTGGCTACATTATTTAAGTTGCAATTAAACAAATTTCATTAAAATTACATCTGCCTATCATATTTATTAAGTATATGAATGTCTGGAGTACAATGAAAAATGTTGTATCTGTAGTAAGATATTATTGGGATACCAGTGGCCATTCTGAGTTGCAGTTTATAATACATGTATTATGGAAATGGTGACTATAAAATATTTGTACTTAGCCTTCTAAAAACATTTTTTTTCAGATAGTTAACAGTGTGACATAAAACTTTCTAATCGATAATACCAAGTCTGCATGTTGACATTTCTTAATACTAGAAATTGCATCCTTTTAAATGGAAAATTCCTGGAAAAAGTAAATTATTGTGGAAAATTGAGACAGAAAAACCATTGGCACATCCAACAGACATTTGCCCTCTTGAGGGACCAATTTCCTCATTTAGTAAATGAGAGAGAATGGATTTGATACAAGATTTAGGTTGCACATGTGCTAATTAGATGCTATAATAATTGTTACTACAGATACAACTTTTTCATTGTACTCCAGATTTTCATATACTTAATAAATATGGGACAGATAGGCAGATATAATTTTCAACACTGTGTGAATTCTGGGGGAGAATGAAGAAAAATCTCTAAAGATGACTTTTCCCAATGGCTTCTGATGGCAGAAGATATATGAAATCTTCTAGTAAAGGGTATCCCCTCTCAGTTCTTACACTTTGACAAACCAATCTTAGTGGATCTTTTCTAAAATATTTTAATTATTTGCCATTATTACACTTGTTTGTGTCTAGTGTGTGGTTTGTGTGTGTCTGTATTGTTGGGACGGGGAGCGCAAGAGCATCTTATGGTAAAGCAAAATGTTCCAGGATCTTATCAAGCCTGGTTATCTTTCACATTTTACTGAATGAGAAACTTGATGCACAATTTATTTATTTTTTTGCTCTCTCATTTTCCTCAGATGAGATTTCACTTAAAATTCAAGAAAATCATCTTTGCATTGTTTTACATTCCTATAAGAGATTGCCAGGACTAGAAAATGTTCCACTGCAAGAAAGGGATTTTTTATTCAGTTTATTCCACATTATACAGTCAGCCTCCAAATTATGGGAAAGAAAGTTCATATAATTTCAGATGAGAGTTCCTAAATTTACATTTGTATGCATTTTTGATATTTATATGAAACACAGTAAAAAAATGGCTTAGAAGGGAAAAATGAAATAGTTGAAAATAAAGGTTGTGAAAGCATCTCAGTTTTAGGAACTTTTATATTGATTCATGTCATCATAATAACAAATAATTATTGATTATTATAGTTACAGTTATAAATAGATAATATATAAAATTTTCTTCTAATTTTTATTCTGCCTCAACCTGTAATTTACTTCTTTTTCCTATCAGAAAAAGCATTACTTGTACAGATCTCTGCCCTAAATTCTTCATGCTTATATATCTCTTAGTATCGCAGCAGTAAGCTCATCCTTCCTGCTCACAAAAGAGCTCAATGGCATTTATGTCCTTTCAGTTATCAGTTTGGGATCAAAGAGGAAAATATTTTTTCTATCTGGACTGCATACTCCAAATATTCCCATTTCACTTTAAAGGTTGGGGATCCTGTTACTTTGTATTTTTTGCACCCATATCTGGTTTCCCTGATAGCTAGCTGTTGTGAAACTATATAAATTGAATTACCGGTAATTGATTATGTGCTATCAAATCACTGTGAACTCTTAAGGATCACGGAGATAGATTTTCTGCACAACAATTTGTATTTAATCTGGTCTTCCAGGTTTTCCAATGATGCGCCCATCACCAGTGTAACCGAGTCCATTGAACTTGCTGCTGCTTGTCCTCTTCTCATTCCTTCTGTCTTTCCCAGAATTAGAGCATAATCCAGAAATCTAGGTCTTCACATAATGCATCCAAAGTAGATAATTTGAGCTGGTCAGTTGATGTTTGATGATCTATTTATTTGTTTTTATGGCTGTCCATGGTATTCTCAGACATTTACTCCAATAGTAAAGTTCAAAAGCATCGATATGTATAAATATATCTAGGCATCTGAATATAGGCCTTTATGTCTGCTCTACCAAGTGCCAGTCTATGGCATATTGCTTGGCTGCTTGTTCTTTTACTGTTGTTTTTAGTTGATCCACTACTTCAGTTGTCTGTTTTAAGGCTGGTCGTTGTTCCTGTTATTATTAGTTTGGTGGTCATTTATTTTTAGTTGCGTTTTTCATTGTGCTCCTTGTCTTTTATTATTGGAGGTTTGCTGATCCTTTACATTTTTAGCTGTGAGACTAATGTCATTAGCATAGTGCAGATTATTTATGTTTTGTCTTCAGATTTTAAAACCATGTCCATCTTCTTCCATTAAATAAATATATTTTCAGTTGCGATTTTTCACTACTTTATTTTTTCCCCCTATTCTGATTGCTTTATTTTGTGCCTGAAATGTATATGCAACTTATCTCAAGTTGTAACTCCATCTTATTAGAAAAGATGGACATATCATGTAAATCCAGATGTTATACTGGAGTGTTTGCTCTCACAAGAAATGTCATCCTGTTTCCCATAAGGATAAATAATCATTGAAAGTCTTCCTTATATAATAAAAGATGCTGTCAAAAAATCATGTTATATAACATTTTGTATGCCACACTGTTTCTAACAAAACTTTCCCCCCTCTAGGCATCTGCTGTTTTGGCTAGAAAGAAAGTAAAAGACTTACACAAAGATATAGTGACAAATTGGCATAAAAAGAAACCAAGTAAGCTACTTTGTTTTAAAGATCAGATATTAAAATGTAAATATTTTTTTGTTTTGTAGAGACTATTGGCAATATTTGAACCTTTTATTAGACTCTGTGACTTAATGTTACCTAACACTAAGCAGTGTTACGCCTTAGCTTTCCCACATCATTTCTTCCTGTATGAAAAACATTCAATTCAGCCTTTGATTAATCATTACTTGTGTCATTTGAAACTAAGAAGTAATGGTTAATTTTAACCAATGGTGGTTTATTAAAATGATTTATTTAAATTGGCTGTACTAGCAGCTTGTTAGAACTGAAGGTTACTGTTTCTGAACTCTTCTTTGAGACCAGGAGAAGGAATATTCAAGGCTGGGGATGGGGAATCTAGCATTACTCACGATGAAGGTGAGAAATATCTGACAGCTATATTATCTTTGTGCTATACATTAAAGTTGTACTCCAGAAAAATACTGGGGTTAAAAGAAGTGAGAAAGTAGGAGAGGTTGAGAGGAAAGTGGAAGGGATTATAGCAAAAGGAGCATGTTTTAAGACATACAAATTAAAATAAGAGAACCAAAAAAAGAACACTTGTAGGTTTACTGGCCTCAGTCCTTAAGAGTGCAGAACTAGAACATGGTAGAAGTCAAACCCATCTGCAATGTTGATTTTTCCTTTATTCTCAAAACTATCTTATTTTTTACATAGGCAAGAGGAACAGTTATATAGCACAGCATTAAGAGATTAGAGAGCCTTTTTCTCTTTTAATTATGAGACTCTGCGAAACAATGTCTTAAAAAGAAGGATAAAGCTAGAGCAAGTAAATCGGGTACAAAATTCACCACTTAAACTAGGAGTAATATTTGTACTGTTGCCTAACTTACTTTAACAGTGTCTGCACATGTTTACATTTTAAATCAATTCCAAGGTGTTTTATTTTTTAGATTATGTTTCATAATGTTTCCAAAATAAATTCAGCATATCAGTAACGCTGGACAACATTTTTTTTTCAAAAGTTTGACTTCCTGAAAAACTTTGGTGATAGACTCCTTCAAGCTAAACAGAAATACAGTTTAGAATAGCAGTATACGCAGATATCTTCTCAAATATGAAATTAACTTTTAATGACTATAATGTATTTAATCACATTATGTAGTGGCCCCCAACCTTTTGGGCACCAGGGACCGATTCCATGGAGAGAGGTTTTTCCGTGGACTGGAGGGGTGTGTGGTTTTGCTTGCTGCCTGCATCCCATGGGTGGGGCTTTGCTTGTTTGTGCAGCCCGGTTTCTGGCATGCTGCAGTCTGGTGCCAGCCCACGGGCCGGGGGTAGGGGACCCCTGAAATAATGTTTCCAACACACTAAGTAAGTTCAATAGGGTAAAACTGGTTTGCTGCTGATTTTTGTTTGCACTTGATATTTGATACATCTAGTTGCAGTGTCCAACAATAATTAGTCAGCATTAATGGATTCCAGTTGCCCTGACACTGATTTTCCATTGTGTCAATGTCCTGATGAAATCTTGCAGCATGTTCATCATTGACTAGATTTTTGGGAAAGAATGTAGAAAATGAATCTTCAGTGACATGTTGCACTTCATGGTTTTGTATGCTATAAGTTTGTTGACCAGCTGAATGTAGTTTGGTGCTCTGTAGTTTACCCAAAAAAAATCTCAATGACATCCTTAAATACTTTTCAGGCAATTTTCTTTGATAACCCCCCCACCCCCACCGGCCATCTTCAAACCACTTTGTCACAGATGATATATTTGATCTGTGGACCAACATAATGCCTTTCTTAATCTTGGCATTAGTTATGCTTGAAACGTGTCTCAAATAACAAAAAACCTTCACTGTTGTTCATTGTTTTCACAAAATTTCTCATCTCTCAGAGTTTTATGTGAAGTGGAGGCAAAAACATCTTTGTTGGGTCAACAAGTGGTTCATGTGCCACGTTTTTCTGTCCTGGAACCAATTTTTTTCGGAGTGGCCATTTCTTTTTAATGTAATGTGACTCTTGCAATGCTGTAGTATTTGCATATGTAACAATAGTATTTGGTATATCTGAACTGCTTTCGAAACAGCAGAGCCACTACTTTTGGATCTCCACAGATATTCCAGTTGTACTTGGTGTACTGAATGTGCTTCAACAATTCCATGTTTCTGTATGTTTCTTTCATATATGAACATAACTCACAGATAATGAAAGGTATACATTACTATTGTGTAAAAACAGAAGATCTCTATGCAACTTATGTAATAGGTTAAATTACAGGTTATTTTCATGACTAGCAGACAAAAATCAATACAATACAACCAAAAGTGTTCAGGAAGCAAATTTTTCATTGTCCATTGAATCCATTGAAATGTGTCTGCACTAAAGAGAAAAAAAGGAAACATACCATCTTTTTTCATCTTCATATGTCTGCTTTTATATATTTATTTCTGTCAATATGGGATAGATTCTGTGAGATTATATTTAAACATAATATTGAATTGCTGTACATTTATTAATAGTAGTATTAAGTAGTAAAATAAGTTAATTATTTCTGTTTTCAATGTGGAAAGGTCCTAATAAGAAAGACTATGCACCTAAGGAGGAGAAGCTAGATGAAAGTGATGGGAGACAAAACAATGAACAACTGAGTCATCAGCCTTCTCTACTTTCTAAATCTTTAATCCGCCCCACTGGAAGTGGGAATCTGTCAAACAAGAGGTATGCATTTCACAATAGTCTTTGTGAAATAAAATTATTAGAAACTTTATATATTTAGTAAATTTAGTAAATTAACACTTAGAAGGGTCTAGATCACAGCAAGCATACATATTACTCAGTGATATATAGTTGATGTTTGCTTATTCATGTATTAAATACCAGCTAACTAATAATTAACTGGCAAAATGGGATAAAAGGCAAACAGAAGCAATGAAAGAAGCATGAACTATGAGCAAGAATGCACATTATATATTTCCAATGGAAGAGAATATATGTACTTCTTTGAGCTTGGTTAATTGCTTGCAGACATTTCATTACCTAACTAAATATCTACCATATTTTTCAGAGTATAAGATGCTCCGAAGTATAAGACGCACCTAGCTTTTGGGGAGCAAAACAAGGGGAAAAAAATCTGCCTCTGCCTCCCAGCAATTTGCCTCCTTTCTGCAAACAGCAAAAACCCTGTTTCAGCTTCAGCGCAGCCTGATTAGCATAAGCAGTTAGCTTTTGGGAAGGAAAACAAGGGGAAAAAATCTGTCGCCCACTGTCTCCCAGAAATTTGCCTCCTTGCAGCAAACAGCAAAAAGAATTGGCCTCCCCACAATCATCTGTTTCAGGATGATTGCCATCGTCTATTGCCGCCTCTGCATGCCCCAGCACCAGTGTCCTAGGGCCATGTGATCACTTTTGCAACCTTCTGATAAGAAAAGTCAACGGAGAAGCCAGATTCGGTTAACAACTGTTACTATCTTAACAACTGAAGTGATTCACTTAACAACTGCGGCAAAGAAAGTTGTAAAAGGGGGCAAAATTTACTTAACAAATGTCTCACTTAACAGCAGAAATTTGGGACTTAATTGTGATTGTAAGTTGAGGACTACCTGTACATTCATTTTTAGACTTTTTAGTCCTGAGGAATCTTTTCATGAGTAAAATGTTTTTGTGAAGTAACTAGTATGATTTAGTTATATTATTCTAGACCGTGGTTAATTCATATATTACAAGCAGACAGCCATATCCAAGGAATACAAAAGAAATAAAGCTATTCCTTCACCAGATGATCCATATACTACACGCACACACACACACACACAATCAGAGACTATTGTTGGCATAAAAAAGGTCATGTATTTTTATGCACCAGGTAAAGAAATATTATTTTCTTTATATCTTGTTTCTTACAGTTCTCCGGCTAAGAAATCTGGCCTTAAAAAATCTTTGCAATTTGAGCCACATGCCTTTGATTGTGGATCTGAAGGTCAGGGCTCAGAGAATGCAGAAATCTCAGCCTCTTCCTTCAACACTCTTATAGGAATGGTGGCAGAAACCTCTGAGGATAAGTACCGCCTTTTAGACCAGAGAGATAAAATGATGCGTCAAGGTAAGAGTTATGGAAGCGCTGTGATAATGATACTTGAAATATAAATTGGGGGTGAGGATTTGTGAAGTCATGAAGCCATATAATTATTGTCACACAGCAATGAGGATATTATTCATATACAATACTGTAGTATTCAGGAATAAAGAATTGTAATACTTCCTGTATTTTCCCCATAGTATAGTATAGTATAGTACAGTACTGTACTGTACTGTACTGTACTGTACTAATTTTATTTTATTTTATTTTATTTTATTTTATTTCATTTTTCTGCTAATTTCTAGTTGGACTCGTGGTAGTGTACAATAAACAAAAATCAGATCAGGTCATTTCAGTATTTTTGTTGTTGTTGTTCAGTCATATGCAATTTCCGGAGACTACCTGTACAAGTTCTGCAGTTTTCTTGGCAGGTTTTTCAAAAGTAGTTTGCCTGCTTCCTAGGGCTGGAAGAGGGTGACTGGCCCAAGATTACCCTGCTGGTTATATGCCCAAGGGGGACTACAGCTTATGGTTCTGTACTGTATGTTGTGAAATGCAAAAAATTACTCAGATAACACTAAACCAAAATAAATATAACAGTAATAGATAAATAATACAGAAATAATAACCGTTAAAGCTTCAAATCATACCTTAAGTTACTGTAGCAAAAAATACGTGCGTTGATGAGACGTCTTAAATGATTTTCCAAACGGCTCTCTTTTTAAGTCTTTTCTAAAAGTTAGTGATGGAATCATCTTGATTTCTAATAGGAGAATATCTATAACGTAGGTCCTAATGATGAAAAGCAGGAGTTTCTTGCTTTCCTATGGGTCTCATAGTGAGAAAAAAACTTAAGCATCTATTTCTACAACATGCTGAATGGGCAGAATCTACTTAAAAAGGTGGTTTACTAGATACCTGAGTGTCAAACTGTGTAGTGTTTTAAAGATCAAAAGCAGCACTTGGAAACCTACTGGTAACCAGTATAAAGCCTTCTGCACCAGTATTTTGTGTGAATAGTAGTCTTTATCCATCAGTAAATAGGCTGTTGCATTGTGGAGATGCAGCTTTTGAATAGCTTTCAGAGGTCCAGTCAATAGTCAGTAGAATATGGATGGTAGGATGGTAGAATAAGACTGCAAGATACCCGCATCCACTAAGTCTTGTTAGGTTGAGCATGACTGATCTTCTGAATCCTGATTACCACCTGAACAAGACAGCCAAAGGTCAAGATTTATAATTCCTAGAGGGAAAATCAATAATGCACATGTAATGTCGTTTAAAAAACATTAGGGTTGCAAGGATTCATTAGTGCCAGATACATAGAATTGTTGGTAGCTTCCTTATCTTCAAAATATCTATTGTGGGACATCACTGGTAATTGCAATTCAGTTTTCCTATAGATGGACAGAATAAAGCTAGAATAATTTTTAAAAAGTTGCGAAATTTAAAAATTGCACATCTTATGGATATGTTATCAATTTATTTTATAAATATAAATTTATAAAAATTCATAAATTCATTTTATAAATTTAAGCATTTTTAAACATAGGCATTTTTTCATGAAAGTGTAGCAAGTTTATTTTTGTAAAACATTTATGTTTATACCATTTTGTATATATAAGTCAGAGGAGGTGGTACCATGCACCACAGGTGGTCCTTGACTTATAAGAGCTTGAGGGTGAAGATTTGTTCTCCGTTTCGTTACCAGGCTAGGAAACATCTTCAGCGATGTTTAGGGGATGTCAGTATCAGTGGTGTTCTGCTTATAAGGGCTTCAAGTGCGGGTGTGTCAAGTCAGGGTCTTGTTTTACAGCAGCTTGTTTCAAAATTATGATAGTCTTGAAATTGGATGCTTTAGGCCTTGTAAAGCACTTTTGGTCATTATAAAATATTGCACCCCACCCTTGGGCATATGCGCTTTGGGTGCTTGGCAACAAGCTCACATTTATGACTGGTTTCAGTGTCGCATAATCACATGACCATGATTTATGATGTTTTTGGTTTTCTTCTGGTTTCCCATTTGGAAGAATGGTTTTGCTCAGCAACCTTACAGTTCATTTAACAACTTAACAACCATTATGATTTGCTTAATGACCACCATGAAAAATGTTTGAAAAATGGGTCTGGTCACGTGGTTGCCTTGATATACGACCACAATGACTTATGACTGGATTTCTGGTCACAATTGTAGTTGTAAGTCAAGAACTACTTGTACCTGGGCATAATCTTACTGTTTTCATCATTGTAAATATTGATCCTTGCTTTGCATGTGTACTTCTAGTGAAATGAATTCTCTATACCTTATCTATTTAGCTCGAGTAAAACAAATGCATCTTGGCAAAGCTAAAACCTTTGTTGGCACATGCCCAGATATGTGTCCAGAAAAAGAGCGTTACATGAGAGAAACAAGGAACCAGCTTAGTTTTTTTGAAGTGATACCAGGAACTGACAAGGTAAAAATAATTGAATACTTTCCATGCAGAAATTTTTCTACTTCAGATTTATTATTCATGTTTGCACACAATGATGTCTTTTATCCAAAATCTTAAGCATGTCTTTGATTTAGAGCTCTTTTTTATATGCTGAGGGTTATTGACACATTTTAAAGATGCTTCATTCATTTCCAATTCCTTTGCCTATTATTTAATTTTTCACATGGTAAAGAGCTCTCTCCTTTCTTACACAAATACCGTGTTTCTCCTAAAACACTATCCACCCCAAAAAGAAGGCCAGCACTGTTTTGTGCACATGCATTAAAATGAAGTCCTACCCCCCAAATTTGGCCCTATTTAAGCGCATGCGCGGCCGGTCCCTGCTGGGGTGGTGGCTGGGATTTGGCATGCAGTTGGTAAGCTACAAAAGGGTTGTTTATCATTAATATCTTAAGACTTAAGATCATTTAGTCCATTAACCCAATCCATTAAGTCACGTGGGGTGGTGGCTGGGATTAAGTTACGGAAGGGTTGTAATCAATCTGGATTTCCCCATTGACTTTGCCTGTCAAGAGGTCTCAAAAGGGGATCACTTGACCGAGGGCTATAACCATCTGCAATAGGGACCTTTTTTGCAAAAGGTCTTCCTTGCTGCGCTGGGCCACGTCGATTGGGACAAACATAAACACACAAAAAAAGTTACGTACTTCAGGCGGCATGGAGTACCCACACACTCTTCATCCACAAAAGAAGTGGCCCAGTGGCCAGGCTTGCCGGAGTGGACGACAGCAGGCTTTTTTGGGCGGATGGCTAGCGGTAGCTGGAGTGACCGTTACAGATAGGCAAGGGTGTGCAAGGCGTGTGGGTCATGTCGCTCTCTCTTTTCGGCCGCAAAAGAAACGGCCCGGTGGCCAGGCGTGGGTTGTGTCACTCGTTCTTTTCAACCACGAAAGAAGCGGCCTGGTGGCTAGGCAAGTCATGTGGGGGAAAAATTAAAACACTGCTTGAAAAGAAGGCCTAGCCGTTTTTTCAGGGGTCGTATTTTTGAAGAAACACAGTATAAAAATTAGATTATGTACCACCAACAAAACTATAATGAAGATTTTCATTTCCAGATCTGAACTTTATTTTGCTGCTTTTTACTTAAGACAGTTTAGATGATTAGGAAATCAAATAACATTTATTGGATTCAAATTAAATTTAGGAGTATGCTTTCATTCTGCGAGTTCCATTCTTTTCCACTTTAAAAAGCTATTTCTTGTTACACATATTTATAAAATATGTGACAAATTTGAAAAAAGTGAATAAATTTTAGTTCTTGATTCCTTTTTTCTTCAGTTCTTGTTTAACGGATTTGAAAAAAGATCACAGGTACTCTGTTGAGGTGTTTTGTCAAAAGTAACAAATTCATATCTGAGTTCAATCACATTAAGCTTTATTATATATCATTAGTGGGGTCATTTACAGTAGCTGAAGAATGGTATATATCTTCATCCAAAATCAAAACCATCAAAATAGAATGTTTAATATTAAATACAAGATCCTCTCTTGAAAATCTTTTAAAAATATGGGAAAAGTTTTGAGAATCTGAACATGGTGTGCCTCTCTGGAGTTATTTCTGACATAACATTCTTCATTTCACTAGTAAAAAAAATAGTCTACACTATTTTAAAATTGTATCAATCAAAATCTATATTCTATTGGAGAAGATGAAATCGCATTCTTACATACTAGATTAAATACTTAAAACCATTTGATTTGGACGCTTAATCAGGACAGGAATCTATTACAGTATCCTTGGTAGCTACCAGACCTTGTCTGAAAATCTCCAGCAATCTTCTGCTATTCTAGTAAACTATTGTTTAACCATTCTTTACAATAATGAATTAATTTCCATAATGAATATTGAACTGTAAACAGCACTGTAAAACTGGCAATTTTTTTCCTGTTATATAGGGTGCTGTCTAGCATTGAGAAGATCCAGCTTTGAGTCCATTCTGAACAATATATGCTCACTATATGACCTTGAACAAATCACTGCCTTTCACTCCAACCTCTCTCATAGGTAGCCATTGCATAGGTAGTCCATTTAAGCTACTTTGGATTGCTGAAGAAAAGGTGGGATATAAACTTCAATCCAGAATTTTACTGAGGAAATTATTTTCTTTCTTTGAGGTTGACCATGCAGCAGCAATAAAAGAGTATAGTAGGTCTTCTGCAGACCAAGAAGAACCTTTACCACATGAACTGAGGCCTTCGGAAGTATTAAGCATGACCATGGACTATTTAGTAACTCAGATCATGGACAAAGGAGAAGGGAACTACAGGGAGTGGTATGATTTTGTCTGGAACAGGACCCGAGGGATAAGAAAGGTAACCATTTAAAAAAACATTGTATTTCATAGAATAAATACAAATAAAAGGGTAAGGCTGAAGGAAATAAAAGGTGAGGGCAAGGAAGAGGGACACATTGTGGAGATAGCAAGATAATGCCTATCTGTTCCCTCAAGCGCCACACATTCTTGGCCTTAGTTCTCAAACATATTTACTTATTTATAAAATTTATAGGCTACCCATCTTACTTCAAGGTAATTCTGGGCGGCTTCAATCATAAACATATGGAAGGTACTGAGATTCGGTCTTTCTCTTTTGCTGTCTTTGAACATTAATTCTATTTATGCTGCTTGATTTCTTGCTTACCTGTTTTTTTACACTTCCACTTCCTCTTGTACCTGAAAATATTGGTTAATCTGCATCAGCTTTTCATCTTCTGCTGTTCCACCAAAGAAAAAAGTGATCTCTCTAACTGCATATTTCTTGGGTTGGAATCAGGAGGTGTTTGGAAGACTTTCAGTTGCATTATATAAAGCATTAACTAAGATTTATAGAAACATATAATTAAGAATAGCTACATAAAGTTTGTAAGTAGATTTTGTTGAGTTTTATTTTGTTGAATTTTATAATTCTAACATTTTGCCATTTTGTTTGGCTAGGATATAACCCAGCAACATTTGTGTTCTCCTCTGACTGTTTCCTTGATTGAAAAATGTACCCGTTTTCATATTCACTGCTCCCATCATTTGTGCGAAGAACCCATGTCATCATTTGATGCAAAGATTAACAATGAAAACATGACTAAATGTCTCCAGAGCTTGAAGGAGATGTATGAGGACCTTGCAAACAAGGGTATTTACTGCAAGGGTGAAGCAGAATTTAGAGGATACAATGTCCTCCTAAACCTCAACAAGGGGGATATTCTCAGGTGACTTTTTAAATGTTTACAACATTGATTTGACATTTTTCACTACAAACATTTCATTGCATTGTTCATAAATTCTGAACGACAAGAGTGACTCTTATTGTAGAGAAGTGTAATTATATGATGGGGTGTTCAGTGTTTGACTAGGATCTGCATTTCAAAAGATAGAGAAGCCAGCTTAAAAAGTAGAACACTAATAGGTAAGAGCAAAAATGCAGTTTAAAATATTTATTATTTTAAATTGATCAAAATATCATTGGGTAATATATTAATTATTACAATTTCCTGGGAACATTTAAAAGAGTTCTGTGGGTCATATTCAGAGGATCTCTGGGCATTTTTTGAATTTGTTGCAGATTTTCATAGCTTAATCACTATCCAACACTGTCAAAGACAAAACCATCCATCTATCATTAGTTCTTTTAAATTATCATCTAGCCCAGAACAGTGTTTCTTGCTAGTTGCTATGTCAAATTATATCCTGTTTTTGAAAGCAATGGGATATCTGTTTTTCTTCAGCGGTATTAAATTGTCCAAGTAGTCGGTTTCTTCTCAGTAGATAGACACTGATAATTATTTGTCCCCAAAAGTGCATTTCTCTTTTGTAATAGAGAATTACTTAAAAGTAAGGTTGAATAATTCATACATTTCATAAATTTACTGACAAGACCTTTTGCAAAAGTATGCTCTTCAAACCAGAATAAAACAGTTGTAAGTTACCATATTTTTTGGACTATAAGATGCACTCCCCCCCCAAAAAAAAATGGGTGGAAATGTCTATACGTCTTATAGAGCAAATATTGCGGCGTGTGTGTGTGTTGGTGCAGCACCAATCAGTTCTAGGCAGTGCTGATTGGCGAACGACTGTGGTGATCCCCGCTGCCTGGAACAGCTGATCGGTGGTATTCTGGGAGGCAAATCCAATCACCAATTAGCTGCTTGGCAGTGAAGTCTCCAGTATTCCCCGGTGGAGGCAGCCAGCTCAGCTCAGTTGACCAGTGGTGGGCACAACGGAGCGGAGCCCTGACGAGCCACATGCTGAAACTGACCAAGCTGTTTGCTGTTTGCTGCAAGGATGCTAACCAGATGAATACTGGATGAATGCTGGGAGGCAGAGGCAGATTTTTTTTTTCTTGGTTTCTTCCTCAAAAGCTAATATGCATCTTATAGTCCAGAGTGTCTTATAGTCCAAAAATATGGTAGCTAGTTCAAAAGCAAAGAATTGAGGCACCTTAAAGGTTAACAAATTTATTATGACATGTACTTCATCAGCAACAACTTCCTTTATCAGACAGATGAAAAAGTTGATTACTGTCATTGATTTAAAAGATGATAAGTTGACAAAGTTGAGAGATGCAGGAGATTGTTTTCATTCTTTTATATTGACTTCATTCCTACGGCTTCTGATTGTCCTATCAAATCCTTATATCTATCCATATCTGTTGTTATTTGCAGACTAGAGAAAACTTTTATCATGAAATTGATTCTGGTCTAAAGACTACTTCGATAATAATCATTTTAAATTTGCTCACATGTTTTACTTAGTTGTAGTGTGATGTCTTTTGGCTTACTGTGCTGTGAGTTGGTGTTATGTGAGGATCAGATCCTGATTCACAGCACCTAGAATTAAAAATAATTAGTCCAGCCAATGATTTGGCTTAGCATATTAACAGAGCTATCCATCTGTCATTAATAATGCATAAATTTTAAAATAAATATTTAGATGCTCAAATAAACATTTCAAATATTTTGTGGCAGTTTTAAATATAAATGCATAATTCTGTATGAATTTCAAGCTCAAGTATCCCAGTGTTTTTGCAACCTCTTTTAATGCATCTGTTCCATGCTTCCATTGTGAATTAAAAAGTAAGTGAGCTCTTTTCCATCTTTATCTCAACAGAGAAGTGCAACAGTTTCGTCCATCTGTCCGAAACTCTCCTGAAGTTAGATTTTCAGTTCAAGCTTTTGCTGCATTAAACAGCAATAATTTTGTCAAGTTTTTCAAACTTGTTCAAACAGCATCTTACCTGAATGCATGCTTACTTCATTGCTATTTCAATCAGGTAAGAAATAACAGACACTTCAATCTTTATAATATTACACAATTAAAAGTTTTTTTAATACTACCTTACATTGCATAACAGACAACTTCTTACAACAGACTACTTAAATTTCCTAGGAATCCTGATGGATCAATTTACCTTTCGCAAAACAGATAAAATCCTGATAATAGTAATAATTTTCCACTTAGTTTTTCAAAAGGGTGGATTTTATTTCCATTGGTGGAAAATGATTGACTTTGTTTTTAAAAATAGTCTTCTCCACTGATACTTTTCCACGGTTGTGTTTTCCAAGAACATGGTTGGTACAACTGTAGGATTAGTTTTATGAGTTAAGACTGAGCTATTCTTTAAAATATCACATCAAGAAACCTACAAGCATATAACAGGCAGTGACGACATGAATACTTTTCAATATACTGTCAACTTCAAGTATTCATAGCATTGCAATGATACTTTAGAACCAGTAATATAGACTTCTTTATCTTTTGCATAAACTAAAGGAAACCTTTATTGTTAAAGATGATCTTCCTAATATTTGTTCAGTTTTAATTTTTTCCCTAAAGGTCCATGCTGTGTGGCTTATGGCCAGTACAACTTCCAAACCCATTGTAGCTGTGCATGAAACATTCAACTCCCCCTCAAAAATTGATATTTGACAGAGACCATAACATGTTTTTAATATTAGGATTATGTAATAGAATGTTATAAAGTAGTGAAGATATTAATATCTCTTAAAATATTTTTCAGATTCGTAAAGATGCTTTAAAGTGTCTCAATTTTGCTTATACTGTGAACTATCAGAGATCTACTATCTTTCCACTGGAAAATATAGTTCGCATGTTGCTGTTTAGAAACTTTGAAGAAGCAACTGATTTTATAAGCTATTATGGCTTGGTGGTGTCTGATGGGTAAGTGGTTGTTTTGCATAACAGAATGGGGAGTTTAAATGAGGTGATCACATAATCTGTCATAATAGTGATCTGTCACAATTCCAACAGTAATGGACGGGCTCCGTTACAGTTAAGAACCGAGGACTACCTGTAATTTCCAAAGGCCGACTCAAATTATTGATTCAGTTTTATGCATTATATAATATCTGATACAGAAACTTATTCTAGTTTAATTTTAATATTGGATTGGCCTCATGTTCCCCTTGTATAATAAAATATTAGTGTTGTTCTTTCTGTTATCATTTTAACATCTGCATGAATAGACCATGATTGAAGATCCTAAATGTTGAAACTGTTTGAGCTGGTCTTTGACAGACGATTGTACAATACAATAGTAAAATGTTGTGATAAACCTGACATCTGACAGAATCTGTAGATTTATTTATTTGATTTATATAACCTACGATCAAGTGTCAAGTCCACTGGGGCCTAGGCTTTTATTGGAAAGCATTTGCCACAGATGTTTTTTTAACTGATCTAAAATAACTCTAAAAAGCCAAAAACTGGGTTTTTATTGTTCATATACATAATTTCTACAAATATAATGTACTGAATATATTATATTTGGACAGTGCAACCGTTTGTGTCAGGGCTTTTGTGTTTTTAAGTGGGATTCAAATTAATTCATTGCCCCAAATGTCACCTCAAAGGAGAGATAAGTTAAGACACTGTTATGATTTATTGTAAATGTGTTTTGAAAAAAAACCCTCTTGTGAAATAGTGCTTTATAACCTTGAAATCATCTAATAACATGTTCTGTACTTCCCTACACAGTTCTGTGGAGTTGAATCGGTCTGCCTTTTTGGAGCCAGAAAGCTTGCCCAAGCCAAAGAAATCACTGTTTGTTGGACAGAAGCTCACTCTGCCTATTGGAGAAATTGTCAGTGGGGGGCCTCTACAGCACATGACTCCTCATGTACCTTTGTGCAGTTTTAATGCCCAGAACAAGTATACAGGAGAGAATTCAGTAGTGGATTCAGCCAGCAATCTTCAGAAAGTCAGTGTTGATATAATAGGTAAGAAGCTACAGTCACAAAATGACAATAGGAAATATGATTGTTTCCCAGAACTTATTATAAAAAATATACCGGCTGCCATAGTTTGCATTTACTATAGATAGTTCATCACTCTGAAACTTTAATATTAACTACAACAGAGTCTTGTTAGAGTGATTATTTTTAAAGTTTTTGCAGTTTATCTGATTGAAGTGATGTATTCATTATTTGTAGAAAGCAAGCTGAGTTAATGTAGATAGAGGTCCCAAGCTCTTGCATTGTATTTTTTTTCATCCAGGTTGTAATAATTTGTATGGAATTGCTGCTAACTCATCTTAAAGAAGGTCCAATGTTTTTCTTAGTTCAGTGCTTTGACTTGATCCTATCCTTTGATAGAATGCTGATTTAAAAGTATAACTAATTATATAATTATCATATTTTGAATGTTAAAGTGTTTCACATACAAATAATCTCTCAGTGATAAATTATTATCATTATGTACTATAGAACCAGTAGACAGTTAGAATGTTTAAGATCATCTAAAAGTATTTTTAGCAGAAGAAAATTTCAGATAGAAATATTTGATCAATGAATTAAGTTATGAATTATTAACAAGATGAGAAAAAGAGAATTTTGGACAGTGATACACTTTCTAATCTCTTGCTGCCTTAGATCTAATATTTGATTTTTTGAAATAATATTGTTTTTAGAGAAGAACATGCTAGTATCTGAATTACTCGCAGGTGATTTTAAAAGAGAATGCACTCCTTTAAATAACAATAAACGGTCTTATCTGTTCTGGAAGAAAGATTGTTTTCTACTGCATTAAATTTGGTTTATTTTTTTTCTCACAATGCTCCATAATGACTTTAATAAATGTACTAAATTTAATGAAAGTAACTAAAACAGCCGGTGAATACTAAAATATATTATCTCTAAATAGCATGAGAAAAAAATAAGTACACCCCATGTAAAGACATATCAGTAATTTATCTTCATTCAAACAATGTATAAAGGTAATGTAATTGAACTATAAAAAAATACTTTTCAGTCATTTATGCAACAAAAAAAAATCAACAGATATGATTGCATTGAAAAAGTAAGTACACCCCTGGCTTGAATATCTGGGATTATCTATTTCAGAAACCATCCTGGAAAAGTCTGCCCTGACTTGAAAAAAATGTTTTTAAAAGTTATGAAAATATTGTTTCTCTTGCTTAATAGCTTGATATTTTACTGCGTGATTTTGCCCACAGAACCAAGAGTGGGAGAGGAAAATGTAAAAATTGAAGCAATTCAATCTCAATCTTCATTTTTACTTCAACCATTCCCATCTGCACTGGTGCCTTCCTCTGCAGAGTCCGTCTTCCAGCCCATCTCACAACCGTTGTCTCCCACACCAAAGCATCAGCCCGAATATAGTGATATGGTGAGAGGCATCTGACATTTCTTAAACTATCACACCTTTAAAAAAAAAAAATTATATCTCTATTTTTGTTTTAACATAACAATTCTTGATAGTTAAAAAACTTGAAGGTAGACTGCAGTGTAAAAATAATACTAGTGATTGAGAAAATGATCTTTTTGCCCTCAAAACAGAGTGTAGAATCCCTCAGAATATACAGCTTCTCTCGGTACTTGTACTTCTTCCTCCTACAGAACTTTGCCATTAGTCCTTCATGCTCTTATTCTTCCCAGTGAATAAGTATGAAGAAAGCTTTTGCATTCAGCTGAAAAGTTTTATATTACTTGATTATGATCCTTGCCTTAGGGATCTGGGTTGATAGGGATAACAAATGGAAGGGTAATTCCAGCTGTTTGTTTGTTTGCTTGCATCCTATCTTCATTTTTTTTGCAAATAAGGCAGCAAACATCCGATACATCTTCCTCTTGTTTTCACCAGAACAACAAGCCTGTGAAGTGGGTTGGGTTGAGAGACAGTGACTGGCCCAAAGCCATTCAGCTGGTTTTCATGGCTGAGGTGGAACTGGAATTCATGGCTTCTCAGTTTCTAGCTTGGTGCCTTAACTACTAGATCAAGCTGGCTCTCAAACCAGGAGAAGTTTTCTCTGCAGAATACTTGGAAAACAAAACAAAACAGTCTTCCTGCCCTTGAAAAATGTGTTTCTATAAGCAGAGCCCTGCATTCTGTTTTAACCTTCTTTTCAGTTTTTTCCCACTTCCCTTTTTTTTAAAATTCAAAAAGCTTCACTAGTTTTTCCTATAGAAATTGGCAAACTTTCTAGGCTTTTACACCACCCTGATAATAAGAATATTGATATTTAGAGACTGAGTAGTGGTATTGTGGCTTAAATTCTCTATTTCATCAAATGTTTGAGTTTTAATATTGTGCTACCATGTGCTGTACATTTTATTTGTCTTAGTTTTATGTGCTAAAAACAAGCGTTGAAGGCTAATTCCTAGTCTTTGCTTCTTAATGTCAGGACATTTTAGAGATGGCTGAAGACCTTATGTATGAAGTACTAGAAGAAGAATGCAAAGAAATCAGCAGTGTAGGAGCAGACTATGTACAAACAGCAATAGGGTATGTATAGATATTATTGTTTTTAGTGATATTTTGGAAACAGGTATTAGTGTTTGCTCATTTGTCATTGTACACATATCCTGAATACTATAATGTAACTTTCTCTAACGTGGGCATGTTCCAAATGTGTGCATTATAACTTCCCAAATTCTATAGCTAGCATGGCTTTTAGTAAGAATTCTAACAGATGAACATGGTCAGATTAGGGAAGATTCAGATATGACATTGAACAAGGGTTGATACTGGATAACTTTTCTAATTTAGTTCTATATGTAGAGAAAACATGAGAAATGGCACTATTTTGGTCTGATGCTTTATCATTATCATTATCTTTATCTTTATTTACAATTGAAACAATTACTTTAAGTAGACTAATTTGAACATCCAGGAAAATTTAAGTTTCAACTTTTATAAATAATTCATACCAGTATTGCACCAGTCTCTCCTTGATTAGAGAAAAGTCTAGAGCAGGGGTGTCAAACTTGCGGGCTGTGGGCCAGATGTGTCACTCGCTGGCCACGCCCACCTCCAGTTTAGCAAAGGGGAAAAAAGTTGCAATACGTCACATGACGACAACATGTCATCTCGAGTTTGATCCCCTGGTCTAGAGGTATCAGAAAATAGTATCTTTTAACTGAAATCTTTTTTGTTACTCTTGAGCCTTTTGGCATTAAAACTAACATCTGTTCTCTTTCTTCATCTTCCAAATCTTGGCTAGATGTGAATGGAGAAGTTTTTTTAACTTGTAGCCAGATAGAAAGGGCTTATTACTTTAGAATTTCAAGAAGGCCTTTTGGTGTCACTCATCTCTCAGATAATCAGTCTCCTTTCTACAGGGTTTCTATATTATCCATAAGGCTTTTGCAGCTTCAGCACAACTCTTTCCTTACTTGTCTGACAGAAGGTTCAAGCAAAGGATGCTAAAGGAAGCTATAATTTTATGGGTTTTATGGTACCATGGTTTTATTGTCCTTGTGAGCCATCCAAAGTTGTGGTTTAAGTTTGGAAGCCATACATATCTGTTAAATAAATATTTTCTATAATATATTTCCTTAGATTAACAAAAACCACCTATAGAACTGTGTAAAATCTTTCTCTGCAAAGAAAAGCCTTTTCCACCCCTTCTGCCACCACTTTCTGCCAAGAAAGATAAATTAACACTGATATTCCTTTATTATAACCAGTCAGATGGCAAGATGGTGCAGCAGTCTTTTTGGCTGATAAAACATAGATTGTGGCTTAAATGCAACAGTATATTTATTTATTTTTCTTGTATAGCCACTGGGCGACTTATATAAAATAGATAAAAGAACAACATAAATGATATAAGAATAAAACATGCAGGGTATGCCCTGTTTCTATTTTCATAGCAAAAGAAGTCTATTATTCCCATTTTAGCCTCATAAGGATAACTGCCCATATTTTATTTTCATTCATATTTTTCATTAGCCTCTTTTCAACAGTTTCTTTACAGATACATGTTATATTCTTAGTTCTAGAGGTGTATATGTTGAAGATCATATTTTATATATAGGAACATCATTTCTCAGATTGAACCTCAAACTTTTAGGCTTTGATTTTTCCTGTGTGACAGGATGTGGCTTCATGAGAGATTCATTTTTCCATTTTCCCAGGCTGAATGTTAGGGTATTGCAGTGATATTTACTTGTGCTCTGATTAGTTGGTCTGTGTCAGATACTGTCCTCGTTTTTCTTATACAGCAGATATAAAATCTGATTAAAGTAATCTTTTTACACCTGTTTTCCTTCCCTAGCACTTTGCAGTTAAACTCCTCCTTTAAAAAGTTCTTGAGGTCATATCAGGTTTTTTTTTGAATTTGAAAAATGTTGCTTGTCATGTTGACTCTGATGTTCAGATCTTGTCTTTGTTTTTTTTAAATTCAGGTGAGATACTGGGTTTATGTAGTAGACTCACTGGTCTATGCTTTATGTTTGGGTGTAACAGGAAAATTTATACTTAGAAGAGTCTTGTACAGGGATGTCAATCTGCAGGGCGGATGCGTCACACGCAGGCCATGCCCACCCCAGCTCCGCGAAGGGGAAAAACGTCATGATACATCATGTGATGGCAATGTGATGCTGCGAGTTTGACATCTGTGGTCTTGTAGGTAGATGGAAGAAGAAAAGTGTATGTTGCTTTGTGTCTTTAAGCAGAGACCTCACTCTAGGGTCACTAGTCTTAAATTTTCCCAATAAGGCATAAACACCAATATATTAAGACATAGCTATAATAAAGGTAGCATATGTTTAAAACTACAGATAGTTTTTGATTTATGATCATTTGTTCAGCAATTGTTCAAAGTTGCAACTGTGCTGAATGAATACGGCTTCCAACATTTGAGCTGTCGCAGCATCCTGGCGATCACATGATCACAATATAGGTACTTGGTGCCCACTCATAATTACAATATGGCAGCATTCCATAGTCAAATGATCACAATTTCTAATATTCTATGCTATCTTTCCATGTGCAAAGTCAGTGGGGAAACCAGCAGAAAGTTGGAAGTTGAGGTCACACAAGGTCCTCGCTGAACAACTCAGTCCCAGTTGCCACTGTAACCCAAGGACCACCTGTATCTTTATTTATAGCTTAGAGTTTCATGAACCTATGTTTGTATAAAACCAAAACAATAGGTTGCTCTACTCACAATCTCTAATTTCAGAATTGCACTTGCAACAGAAACCAAGCAAAGACTTAGAAGCACATGGGCATGGGCTAAAGGCCTCTACTTGCAAGGGTCAATCACTATACATAATTCACAATCCCCTCTTCTCTCAATCAAGACCATTAATTTAGGTTTTTAGGCTGGTTTCTTAGGTAAGAAACCAGGAGACTGACTGTAAGTTCTAGTCCTGCCTTGGGTATGAAAGCCAGCTGGTGTCTTTGGGCCAATCACTCTCTTAGCCCAATTCACCTCACAGGGTCACTATTGTGGGGAAAATAGGAGACGTATTAGATATGTTCATCACCATGATTTTTTTATTTTAAAAAATAATAAAGGGATAAAAAATAAATAATTGAACTCCAACTCCATTAGAACTCCAACTCCAACTCCATTAGAGCCTAGGTGGCGCAGTGGTTAGAGTGTTGAACTGCAGGCCACTTCTGCTGATTCAATCTAGCGGTTCAAATC
>JANHFL010002009.1:27739-39152 GCA_032468155.1 Oxyrhabdium leporinum | reverse complement strand
GGCTTGGCATGGGTGGGGGAAAAATTAGGGCACCCCTAGAAAAGAAGGCCTAGCTGTTTTTTGGGGGGGCAAAAGAAAATAAGACCCAGTCTTGTTTTCTGAGAAACAGGGTATAAATCTAATAACAATATAGTACAAAAGAAGAACTGGACTAAATGTTTCAGTCTAAGTAAGAGTCTTAATCTGGGAAGGATTTGACATAGGATTCGCACTTTACCTTTTCTCTTTTCACGTTATGAATTTGTTGTCTCTGCTTTTATCCACAGCTCTCTGAGGCAGTACAGTGGTTGGTTGCTCAGTGTCCACATTCTATCAAACTTTGCTGCCAGACCATCATGCAGTACCTTGAAGATGGCCTTCACTGTAATTTCACCCAGGCTTTCTACCAAGATAAGTGGGAGAGACATATGGCCGGGTTACCTTCTCAAGACCCTAGCATCATAATAGAGCTATACAACAGCGTGATACAGTTCCTGGCTGAAGTTGCCACTTCAGAAGATCTCAGGGATTTGTCCTGGCCTGTAACCGAATTTGCAGAGTCTGGAGGCAACAAGTGGCTTCCCCACCTCCAGTGGAACGCACCCAGCCATCTTGCATGGCTAAAGAAGGCGCTGCTGTCCTTTCAGATTCCGCAAATGGATGTTCCTCCTTTTGGTGGTAAGAACCTTCTATCTAAGGGCAGATCACAATTTTAATGCGCACACAGATTTAAAATTGAATAAACAGGGTAGGGTTAATGTGTGTCTCGAAGGAATTACAATGATCAAATTTCTTGTAGACATTTTATCTGAATAAAATTGGGATATAAAATAAAAACTCTGATTTCCCCATAATTTGGCCTAGTAAAATAAATGTTTTTCTATTCCCCCCTTCTCCTAGCTCCCTGGCTTCCTGTTTGTGCCATGATTTTCCAGTATGTGTCCCAAACGGCTAGCTCTCCTCAGACCCAGGAAATACTTCAATCTCAGGTAGAGAATTTGTTGAGCAACATTTACTTGAAGTGGAAGGATCAGAAGCACACCAATGCAGAAAAAGATGGCCCTTCTGTTTGGGAAATTCCTTGGGATCGTATCTTGGCACTGTGCATTAATCATAAATTGAGAGACTGGAACCCTCCTCGCCTTTCAGTAGCACCAGGTAATAAAGATTCTTTGAGCAATATTTTTTCAGTTTTGTTACAGATTTCTTCTTAAATTGTATTTGATATATTAGTTTTGGAACCCTATGCTTTAGAAAAAGTTTTTGTTTTTTTAGTAAAACATTGTTTTACTAAAACAATAATGGTCAGATGTACAAGATTTATAAAATTGTGCATGGCATGGAGAAAGTGGATTTTTCCTCTCAGATGTTTTTCCCACTGAAATCACCAGGGCTTCAAAGATTACTACTCTTGAATTTTTAGTGTTACCACCAGTTTGGAGGTAACATTTTTGGTAGTAATTTTTGGTAGCTCTGATTTGGGAAATGCTTGTGATAATTGGGTGCCCAATCCTTTTCAGGTTAATATTCATAAAAATGCATGGGCTTGAAGCACAATGTTATTTAAATTTTATATTAAATTTAATTATTATTGACTAGTCCCACCCCAATTTAAAAATCATCTTAGTAGCAACTTTAGAAGCCTCATGGAGGGACATTGTTTTTATGCTCTAAAAGTCTCATTGTGCTTCTTCATAAAGAAAATGTTTTATGTTTTCAGTCTTTTGGTTTAACCTGTTTTAGATGTTGATATTTTTAAAGAATATCAAATGTTAGTTAGATTCACATTTAGAAAAACAAGTATTTATGCCATTAAGAGAAAAACTCAAATCAACTATTTTGTAGCATAAGTTAATAAAAATTTCTGAAAGAATAACTTCATTAAAAATTCCAAGCTGATTCATTTCCATTTTAAATTAATTTTTCTACTTTATTTTGTGCAAGAAAAAATCTGAAAAAATGAAAAACATGAAAAAAACCGGCTGTATTCTTTCTATAAAAAATTGTTAAGCATACTCAGATTTCTTTATAAATATCACTGTAAGTGAAGAGGTAAAAATTTGTATTGCTGTTATATTATCATATTAAATATTAATTCCTATATTCTAAACTTTCCTTGAAATTTGATGGATAGGGTAGACAAGTTAAATAAGCTCTCCAGTTCATATTCTATATCTGCATAGATTAAAATAAAAGGATGGAAAGATAGATTTGTTGTTTATCTCCCTGCTTAGTTAAGCTAGCATTCTATATAAATTGATAAAATTTTCATTTTAAGAATAAAGTCACTTGGAGTTGGGCAGTGTAAATAAATAAATTGTGATGAACTTGGAAAAATCTGCTTGCTGTTGATTTCCTGGTGATTGTATTTTTTTGCATCTTTTAGAAGCAGTTAGTAAAGATGGACAGATACACATATACTTTTTAAAGGAGCAATTGCAAAAATTCATTTGTCCTTTCTCATGGGAGGAAGCCAGATTAAAAACCCAGAAAGAGATCCAACAAAATCAAGAAAGGTAGGATTGTCTTTTTGGGTAAATGTTGTATTTGTGAACAACAGATTTGTTTAATTGCTTTTTATCCTAAAAACTAAGTGTAGCTGGGCTTGGAAATAAGCCATTTTTTATTGTTACTATTGCCCTGAGTCCCTTTCCTTTTTTCTTGATTCGATATCCTTATTCAGAAGTAGGTGTTAACAGAAAAAAATGTAATATGATGTACTTTGTGGCAAAATTTGTAAATATCAATGAAGGGGATTGAAATTATGATTATTAAGCCACGATAATCGACCTCTTTAAGGTGAGCCATCTCCTCCTGGGGAAGAATCTACTCTTGAAATTGCTAGTTAGTTCCAGTATTTAAAAGTCATTCCATTAGATATTTTCCAGGTTTTCAAGATTAGTCCTCTAAACACCATAAAATAGATAAGTATAGGACAGTGAATAATACAGCAGATCTCCAGGTGCTGTTTTCTCTTATCAAAAATGTTCAAGGTGGTTATTCTCGGAGTATGACATGTTACATATCCATTCATCCAGTAGGTGGCGCTTTCAACCAAAAATCAACATTAAGAATCCACTTTAAAGCTATTCTGCCAATAATTATTTTCAAATTAGTTCAAAAAAGTGTCCAGTACAGTATCTTATAGACAATCACATATCCAACATTTCAAAATGCCTGTTCAACATCATGCTAATAGAATTTACATTCAAATCTTTCTATAGTTACAACTTTAATTTACTTCTTGTTTGGGTGTCAGTTTGTTCTGAGTCTCGAGTCGCCGTTAAAAAAAACATTCCAGAGAGTTTCTTTTTTAGATTAATTTTCTTTTAGGGTCAGGTCCTAAGCACAATTGAAAATTGCCTCACCCAACTCCAATCACTGTCCACTCTCACTGCTCCAGCACAATCTTGGTTCCTTCGACTGTCAGGGCTTCGCAGTGGCCATTTTGGCTGCCTCTTCCTTGTCTTTGGTGAAGAGGAAAAGAACCCTGGGACAAGCAGGAGAGCTGCCTCTCTCCGCAACCTGCAGGGTGCCCCTCCTTATCTGTCCCCACTACAGAGTGACTTCAGCCCCTGGGGGGGGGGGGAGCTCCAATGCGGAAGGGTCGATGTGGGGATACGGAGCCCCATTCCCCTGCGTTGATCCTGCCGTGACGTCAGCCCAGAAGTCCCTAAATGCTGCTTCTCTCATTTCATCAACTGCATGAACCCTCAATAATCACACAATGTTATCTACAAATCAGCATTTATGTGATACAAATGTTGAAAAGCTATAGCACCTTTTTATGCCTTAGAATATCATTTGATTTTTCCTTACTCAAGATATGGATATAACTCTTTCATCTACTTCAACCTTCAGTCCATGTTTGTTTTGTCACTAGAGGTGCTGTTAATTGCACTTCCTAGCTCCTAGCCAATTTTGAATTCCTCCAGGCTAGGGGGTTAATTCTCAAAAGCAATTTTGTTGATGTGCTATTTTCATGGGGAATTGTTGAGGTAAGCTATCTGGGTGAATAGGCCACTAGCTACAGTTGTCTCCAAAGTCAAGATAAAACCTATTTTCAGTGAATGCCTGAATCAATTGTATTAGTTTAAAATCCTGTGACATCTATAGCAACATGCAATTGTTAATATTAGAGAAGTCTGCTGAGAGTTTAACAATCACAGAGTTGTGACTTAGTACCTTTCAAAACTGTTAATAATATACAACATTGGTTATTTCAGTATTTGGCCTGTATGTGAGTTTCCAGATTGCAATCCATCTTATTCTGGAATTAATTGATTATCTATTATATGTGAAAGTATGCAGTTGTTTGGTTAGAACAGAATATTGGAATACAGCTATCATGTCACTCCTAGTCCTTCGTTTCTCTAGACTGACCATACCCAATTCCTGCAACCATTCTTCATATGTTTTTGTCTCTAGACCGTTAATCACCTTAGTTGCTGCTCTTTGCACTTTTTCCAAAGTCTCAATATCTTTTTGTAATGTGGTGATCAAAACTGGATGCAGTATTCCAGGTGTAGTCTTACTAAGGCTTTATCAAGTACTACCAATACTTCAAGTGATTTTGATTCTATGCCTCTGTTTATACAACCAAGGATTGATTATATTAGCTTTTTGGCTGCTGCCGCAAACTGTTGGTTCGTGTTTAAGTGATTGTCCACTAGGACCCTCACACAGTTACTGTTTTTAAGCCAGGTTTCGCCTAGTATGTATTTGTACCTTTGGTTTTTCCTGCCTAGGTGTAAAACCTTGCTTTTCTCCACATTAAATTTCATATTGTTAGATAGGGCCCGTTGTTCAAGTCTGTTAAGATCCTTTTGGATCTTGAGCTTGTTTTCTGGGGTATTGACTGTTCCTGTTAGCTTAGTATCATCTGCAAATTTGATGAGTTCCCCTTTATTCCCTCATCTAAATTGTTTATGAAAATATTGAAGAGTACTTGGCCTAAGACTTAGGTGCGATTCAAAGTACCAGTTGTTACCTATAAAGCCGTACATGGCAGTTGGCCTGGTTACTTGCCTTTTTTTTTGTAGCAGCAGTTGCCCTCTGGAATGGTTTCTTTCCCCTGAGATCTGGATCCCCCTCCTACCACTGTTTTCAAGGGCCTTAAAAACCTGGCTCTTCATCCAGTCATCCAGAGTGAGTGAAGCCCTCTTGGATTACGTGGGTTGGTTTCTTTTTCCTTTCCTCTGGTATTCATAATCCTTGCCATCGCTTATTATTTTATTTTGATCTCTCTCTCTTTTTATATATTTTTACTTCTGAGCTGCCCAGAGTCTTTGGGAGTTGGATAGCATACAGTTTAATAGTAATAATAATAGCAACAACAACAGCTATGTTTTCCTCTTTTCTAGGTCTAAATTAAAGACTATGGCAAAACTGTATTCCCCTTTATTATCTCCAACTGAACATTGTGTCAGCAAAGAAATTAAAAACAACAAGGAACTCAATATTTCTGGTAGAGATCTCACACTGGCAGTTTCAGAAGTAGATCTTCTGCCAGAATGCCTGTCTGTTAAGCTACAGTTGGAGAAAGTAGAGAGCAAAAGGTAAGATTTCTCTCTTTCTTTACAAATGTTGACAAATCTCCAGATATTACTTGTCTGTATATCAGTTCTTCCAGATAGTTCAGACAGGAAATCAAAATCACGAGTACCAATACTTCTTTTATTGTAAGGTTACAGTAATTGAATCTTGCAAGTCTGAAAGCAGGTTGCCCCTTCCCCAGCCTTCACTTTTCAGAGAACAAGGAAAGTCCCTTTGAGCTGTTTATTCCACCCCCATTTCTCCTTTAGGCTGAGATTTCATTTAGCTATAATTCTCAGCACTTGCTTCATTAGCAGTATCTCCTGTGGGCTGATTTCTTTCAGTTAATGCAGTTTCATTAACTCTAGTTTTGTAACTCGATCCTGCCAAATATAATTAAATCCGACCAAATATAATTGAGATTTAAAGAGTAGAATCTCAGTATATCTTGCGGTTGACCCAAGAAGTTGTATTGCACTGCATTGACCCAAGAAGGTCCAGTGACCTCCCTTCCCAAATTTAACATAGAGAAGTGGGCCTAAAGAAGCATTTTCCTATCCTACTTTCAGGTCCTGAACTCTGAAATTTACACCTGTGATTCAAGAATATTCTCCAGAAAAATATTCTTACTCATTTTTCTTGTTTGCATTATTTCACATCATGGAATCTACAGCTAGTGCTTAAAAAATTTATGCACTTTGGCATAAATTCCTCTATACTCTTTTTAGCAAAACTCATGTTCTTAGTGGCAGTCCCACTGGGCAGGAGAAAGGGATCCTCTTTCATCTCTGAAAGGGATGCGAATGCGCATGCGTGACTAGTGAACCTCTTGCTACAGCAAGAGCAGCCCGCCTCTGGGCGTATCTCTCTCTCTCTCTCTGCTTCTGTGCTATAATTACTGATTGCTGTTTGCTTGAGATCTGACTAAAGAACGTGTATGCATATATTCTTTGTAGATAAACCACTATTTAAATGTAAACCTCTGTTTGCTGTATTTACTCCTGGGTTGTCTCATAGTCACACTGTGCACACTTTGACTGTATGCTACCTGTCTAATCACACTAATTGCTTTAATATGTTTTCCCATTTCTAATTTCAACCTGCCACAACATGAAGCTAGCTGATACACATCTGATTCAGAGCTGCCTTCTGAGAACGGATAATTGGCTACTTTGGTTTTGGTTTCTGTGTTCAGGGAGTAAACAAACCATACCCTTGTTTGTGTGATTCAGTTTTTTAGGTTTGCTGCATCCTTTCATATCAATTTCCTTTCTCTGTTTTTTATTCTTGGCCATTGAATGTCAGCTTGCAGGATGCTAAACTTTAAATGTCGATATTTTTAAATGTCATGTGATCTTTACCTTTTTGGGATGATGATGGTCTAAATTAATTATTAATCTTTTTGAACCTTTGTTGAACTGTCATGGGAAGTAATCAATTTATTGTTTATGCATTTCACTTTCTTTTGTCTAGATTTGATGAACAACTGCAGCAGTTATTGGTGAAAGATTCTGAGATACTCCAGGACACCTTGCCTCTGCCTCTTTATCTTCCTGAATCTCTAGTATCCATGCCCCAGATTATTCAGCCATTCACCAGAATTCCAAAATCAAGAAGTCCAGATTTAGAGGTAACCTATAAATTAAAATATAATGGTGGTGGGCTGCAATATTAGACACTCTATTCACTTCTCTTAACCACCCTCTTTTTGAGAATTGGTGCAAGTCAGTTACAGGAAGGAGCCAGAAACAATAACATTAATTTCTGCCCAATCAGATTGTTAGGTATCGCCAGCAAACTATAAACCTGGCACTTTTATTGCAATGGAGCTGCTATGATTAGGCCTTGTATTGTGGCTGCATCAAAACCACCAGATTTGAGTTGGATATGACCTGCAAGAGCAATCTCAAAGCGCAGTGAAGCCACTGTTTTTAATCCATAGTGCTGTTCTTGTCCATTAATACTCAGTGGTTGATTTAGTTGGGAAAGATGTGGGACTATAACTCAGGCAGAATCAGCATAATATAAAATCATATAAAATTGTGGCATGATCCAAACATAATTCTATATTCTAGAAGTATAATTGTCATTTTTTATGATAACTTATATTATAGTCAGCACATCCACAGGCAGAGTAAAATGTCAAGATAGCAAAAGCATCATAACAATTGTATGAGTTGGTGTTTCACACACATAAAAGGCTTTAATAATGCTGCCACAATAACTTTTAATCTTTTTGACCTCACCCTTCATAGTGATTTTTAATCTATTTCCCTAATCCAAATATCATTTATTTTGGGAATTCAATGGAGCTCAGTATCCAGGTAAAATCTTACTCAGGCATGACACGAATACAAGCTATGGCAATGTGTAAAAACACTATGATTGTTGACTCAAATGCTGGCATTCTCTACTTCTTAGGGTCCATTTTTCCTCCCCCCTCCCTTTTTTTTTAGTTAATGGATATTTTTTTTTCCTTTTATTGTAATGTTTACGTCTTGATGCATTGTATTATTTGATGCAGTTTTCATTGAACTAATATTTATGTAGTATTAATGAACATTCTATTATTTAATCAATATTAATATAACATAATATTAATAGCATTGAAATAGAATGACTGTGGCTAAAGAAAGCAAATACCAATAGTAATAGGCACCTTGAGTGCATTCCCAAAACAATTGGAACATCATTTGAACACTATTGACATCGACAAAATCACCATCAGGCAATTGCAAAAGGCAGCTTTACTTGGAACAGCTTACATCCTGTGGCAATACCTTTAACACCATCAAGCATTCCCTTCTGCCTATCCCAGGTCCTTGGGAAAGACTCTTTAGGTAGATGAAAATGCTCATCTCTTTAATTGTACAACCAATTATAATAACATCCTGCAAGAATAGCTTTAATATGATTAAATTACAATCTCTTGTCTATTCCAAGTTCTTGGGAAGGACTTGCCAAATTCAGTCTAAATATCTGGCTGATTACGTAACCAACCATAATTATAGAACTCACTCTTGATTTAGGATTCCTGCTTCCTCAGTTCCATGTTTTATGTGCTGATCAAAAACATCTGAAAGTAGCTTTTTCTTACATATGTTTGAATGCAAAAAGTACTCCGCATGCTTGGGAATATTAGGATTAACTGAGTTGATCCAACATATATAACCCAGGTTTCTTACAACCATTATATCCTATTCAAGTCTTTAGGTATTTGCCACTTTTCATTACTGCTTATCTACTTTGATTTTCAAAATGTTTTATGCTTCTCTCTATTCAGGTTGGAACAGAAAGGAGAGACATGGATACTTCTTTATTCGGCAAACTGGCATTGCTGAAACAACTGATTAAAGTTAATAAAGAAGAAGAAACAGCTTGTGAATTCCACATGTCTGCATTGCTAGACATGGTAGATGCTTGATCAGCATTTCCTTAAACTGTAGTAGAACAAGAGAGCTGATGATGTATGACATCAGACATGAATAACAAGAGTTTCCTTGAAAAAAGCCATGATAGATGGATGTGTCTGCTAATTCTTGCATAGATAATACTTCCTTGATGAAGTCAAATGCATCTTTTGGTCTTGCTCTTTGATTTGGTTAGTTTGCTATATATGTATATACCAGGGAATGTTTCATTAATCTGAATAGGATTTATTACTATAAAAGCCAGTTGTTACCTTTTTTTATTGAATTGTGCACCTCTTTTTCTGCTTTACAGTACAGAATGAAGTTTTTATTTCCAGTCTACATTACAAATCATATTTTCAGGTCCTGGGTTTTATCTAGAACTCTACTGTGAAAAGTGGAGTATTCTTGCATGATGCATTTTATGGGAAATTTATTTTATAGAGCTTATATTAAACAACTTCTAATGATTTTTTTTTACATAGTCATAGTTTCTATGTAAGAATTTACTGTACCCTGTAAATTGTATGTTGCAACCTTATGGACATGTAATGTGTGCTATGTTGGCAAAGGCTTGAATTTTAAGATAAATTAATATAAAGACGTTCATGGACAGAGCATTTCCTGTTTCTTTACTTCTTTCCCTAGGAGTTGGGAAAGGGTTTTCTAGATAATGTGGAATTTTCTAGATAATGTGGAATGTGGCAGAAGAAGAGGCTAAAATATTCTTTTACGGATTTCCTAATTAGGATTTGTCAATATGAATTTTATGAATATTGGAATGAATTTGTGGCCTTAGTGTATATTTTACATTTGTATTGAGATGTCCACGGTTGAAAAGAGATTGTAATTTCAGATGGAGTTACTTTCAGTCATGAAAGAAACTTGAAGCCTAGTGGATCCAAGAACATTTGACATTTTGTTTTTTTCTGCTGTGGGATATTAGCAACCTCTGTTCCATGAGACCCTGGAAATGTTTTTATCATAAATGTTCTATGCTTTGTCTTCTGAAATCTATAAAAACCCTAATCGGAGTTGACTAACTCAACTCATTCTTTTGGAATAATTTTATGAAGTGACTTCAGACTTTGTAGTCCTTGACTTACGACCACAGTTGAGCCCAAAGTTTTTGTTGCTAAGTGAGACAGTTGCTAAGAGAATTTTGACTCAACGTATGACCTTTCTTGCCACAATTGTTAAGTGAATCACTGCAGTTATTAAGTTAGTAACACAGTTGTAAACTAAATCTAGCTTTCCCATTCAATTTTGCTTGTCAGAAGATTGCAAAAGGTGATCAAATGACCCTGGGACACTGCAACAGTTGCTAAGTATCCAAATTTTGATCACATGACCATGGGAATGTGGTAACGGTCATGTGAAAAATGGTTATAAATCACTTTTTTTCAGTGACATTGTAACTTTTAACAGTCACTAAAAGAACCGTTGTAAGTTGAGGACTACTTGTATTGAAAATATTTAGAACATATTTTTAATGTGGAGGGCAATGTCTTTATCCAGCAAATATTATCAATCTGATGGAAACATTCTTAAATATGCAGATTGTAAAGTGGACAGTAGCTTATTAAGACTAACAAACTTGGTAACTATATTTCTCTTTTAAAACAATTAGCTAAGTGTAGTTTTGAAAGTGGTATTTATATTGTGACCAGCTATTATTCCCCAGGTTTTGCATTTTTTAAAATATACTGGATAGGGTGTATATTTTTCATAATTTGCAGTTATTATTTTTCCATTGTTTTTACTGAAACATGATTAATACACATTATCAGGTAATTACATTAACAAAAATCCAAGATGCATATAAGGAAAAAATGTAGAAATTTCAAAAGAGAACTACCATGTAGATGGATACTGCCCATATATACATATATGTAAGCTACACTATATTATAATCTATTGCTATTAAGATAAATAATAAAGTCCATCCAAATTTGGTGAAATTGTAGTTCTGCTGTTGATGTCTCATTATTTTAACTTTATCTATACTGAAATTTAAGTGTTTCAATTATGTTTAATGTATATCAGCTACAAACTTCAAGACCAAACAAAATTACACAAAGTTTGCAGCTGATGATGTACATTAAATATGATTGAAACACTCTTAAATTTAATCACAAGTTTGATTGGTCCATTCTCTAAGGTAGCTTACAATTATAACATGGAAATGTTTTTAAGCAAAGTGAAAGACTTCAATTACATATATGTTTGGTTGGTTGCCATAAAACGGGTGGGAATTAGAGTATGAACCAGGATAATTTTGTGGAATGGACATTTTGTTAATTGTGATATGCCTTCTTTACAGCTTATACCATGGTTTCCACCCAGATAGCAGAAAACTAATTCAAGAGCCCATAAATGAGGCTCATGAAACACAAGTGCCTTTAGGGCTGCAGCAGTGGTGAAATCTAAAATTTTCCACTACCGGTTCTGTGGGCGTGGCTTGGTGGGTGTGGCTTGGTGGGCGTGGC
>JANHFL010002009.1:17445-27639 GCA_032468155.1 Oxyrhabdium leporinum | reverse complement strand
GGGGCCGCGGGGGGGGGGGGGGGCAGCCAGAGGTGATATTTGCCGGTTCTCCTAACCAATCAAAATTTTCCCTACCGGTTCGCTTGAACCGGTGCGAACCAGCTAGATTTCACCTCTGGGCTGCAGATGGCCCATTTTGCAGTAGAGTATTAAGACCAGTGGCTGGTTTCTGGGGTATTCCATTTAAAACTGAGCATCTATGTCTTGGATTCAGACTGAGTGTAATATTATGGTTCAGTCAATAAAGAAAGATGAACTCTGATTCGATGGCAACTTCTGGTGAATCCCATATTACAAAGTTCCATTATATACATAGTCCTTGACTTAAAACCATTTGTTTAGCAATTATTTGTAGTTACAATGGGACTGCAAAAATTTACTTATGAACATTTTTCACACTGAACAATCATTGAAGCATCCCCACGGTCATGTGATAAAAATTCAGATACTTGGTAACTGGCATGTATTTATGACTGCAATGTCTGGGGTCTTGTGATCCCCTTTTGTTATCTTCTGACAAAGTCAATGGGGAAATCAATTAGTAACAACGTTACTAATAACAGGATTCACTTAATTGTGGCAAAAAAGGTTGTAAAACAGGAAAAATCTCACTTGACTGTCTTGCTTAGCAAGAGAAATTTTGGGCTCAATTGTGGTTGTAACTCGAGGACTACCTAGTTTCTCTAAGGGAAAGTAGGAATGAAGCAGTTAAAATAGATACAAGCATGTTTTGCCCATATGTATATGCCACCTACAAGAGGTCCTCGACTTACAACCACAATTGAGCCCAAAATTTCTGTTAAGTGAGACATTAAGTGAACTTTGACCCATTTTATGACCTTTCTTACTTCAGTTATTAAATGTATCACTGCAGTTGATAAGTTATTCAGTTGTGAAGTGAATCTGGCTTCCCCATTGACTTTGTCAGAAGGTCGCAAAAGGGGATCACATGATCTTGGGTCACAGCAATGGTGATAAACATGAATCAGCAGCCAAGAATCTGAATTTTGATCACATGACCATAGGGATGCTGGAAAGGTCATAATTATTTATTTATTTATTTATTTTTTACATTTATATACCGCCCCATTCCGAAGACTCGGGGCGGTTTACAGCTTATAATTGTGAAAAACGGTCATAATTCACTTTTTTCAGTGCCGTAACTTTGAATGGTCACTAAACAAATTGTTGTAAGTTGAGGACTACCTGTACTTGTTTTATTCTAAGCAGCTTACAAAAACTATAAATCTATAGCTGCTATCAAACAAGTCAGTATGCTGTCTTAAAAGGACTATTTGTTATATTCTAAAACATTGGGATAGGAATACACCTATGCTTAGTAAAAGCTTTTCCAGAGGTAGTGGGATACTACTGAGAATGTCAATCTTCTGGTCTCAGTCACCTCAAACCCTCAATTTCTTTCAAGTTGGGTGATTGGTGCATCCTTTTGCTATTATATTGTGTAAGACAAGCAGATTCTACATAAAGAGAGTTCTGAAACTGATAGGCACACAAAAACAATGTCGCTCAATATTAAGCTATTACTAACCCCTTAACAAGATCATGAAGAACTAGGCAAACCAATCAATCATGTAGAACTAGAAAGTTTTTAAATATATAGTTAAAACAATTAGGACGAGATGAATGGGGCATCCAGTAATTTATTGATATATGTCAAAATGCTATGTGAGAGAATGCATCAAGACAAGTTTCCAACTTATATTTATACTGTGTAATAAATAACTATATTGATACCAAACGTGAAGGCTTTATTTCCTCAAACTGTGATCCACAGGCTAAACCTGACCTGCCATTTGTTTTTATACAGTCCATGAGCCATGAAATGGACAGGCAAATGGGCAGCAGATTACCAGCACCATATCTCAGCCAAGGGCCATGTGTGGGTAAATGTCCTAGGACCTGGGGGCAATAAAGGCCTATTGGCAGCCTGCTTGTTGACAGGCTGGCCCTGTCCAATGGCTACTGTGCTGTCTGGCCTACAGACTTGACATCTATACCTGCAAAGGCAGAGGTGGGATCAGGCCCTTGATCAAAAGAATTTCCAGAATCCTAGTTTCAACTACAGTTATGTTGCATAGTATGTTCTGTTCAACATGCAAAGTGAAGCAGGATAGTTTTCTGTCACAGAATGGTTCTTGAAATACAGCACTCCCACAGAATGATGCTCTGCTCTGATGAAATATATTTCAGCAAAACAACCTGAATCATTTCCCAGTAAAACAAGCTTGTCAACTCATACGAGTAGAAATCACTGATGCAGCAAGAGTGTTACACTTAAACTTTTTTTCTCTTTTTGGGCAAACATTTCAGGAAAAAGCCTATAGTGCCTGTTTCCGAACTATTGAGACCAGCCAAATCAGTCACATAGGCGTTTTTATATTAGACCCAAAATTTTTGTACATATGATCAACTAGCAGATAGGAGTTGGTTAGCAGCTATCTTTCAAAAGGCAGTTCAGCCCAGGAAGAAAAGATTCAAAATGTTCAGACTCTGCCTTAAATTCACTTATAAATGAGAACTAGAAATTCCTATTGCAGTTAATGTAATTCTTGCATTTGGATTGCACCCTGTTGTGAGGGGCCTAATAAAGCCCCTCTAAGTATAGGTAGTCCTCATCTTACAACCATTTGTTTAATTACCATTTGAAATTGCAACACTTGAAAAAAGTGACTTATGATCAATATTCAACCACTGCAGCATCCCCAGAGTGACATGATCAACATTTAGATGCTTGGCAATTGGCATATATTTACAAGGGTTGGAGCATGGGTGTATGTGTCACATGATTGCCATTTGCTACTTTCCCAGCCAGTTTCCAAGAAGCAAAGTGAATGGAGTAAATTGCATTTACTTAATGACAATGTGATTCACTTAAGAGCTTAACAACCCATGGCAGAAAAGGTCATAAACTTATGCAACTCACTTACCCACCATTTTGCTTAACAATGGAAATTCTGCTCCCAATTGTGGTCATAAGTCAAGGACCACATGTGCTGATATAAAAGTCTTTTCAGTTCAACTTTATGGAAAGATATGGGTACTCTTATTCAACAAATGTTCTTGGCATATAAATTGCCAGGAATCAATGTGATATGGTGAACATCTGCCTCATTACCATCAACATACAGAATTCTCATTGGATGTCAAAAATGATTTTCTTTAAATGGAAAAAAACTCTTAGTTTCATCAATAGGAAACAACATTCAGAATGCCGAACTTAAGATCCATCTGACATTACAATTCAGGATTCATGTAAGGATTTTCATAAGTATGTTTGCACAAACACTGCAGCAGCTGGCCCATGATCCTTGGCTTACTGGTGCTAATTGGACATCTCAGCAAGTAGCAATAATCACCAACTTTGTTAGAGGTGGTTGAGTTACTGAAATTAGCTTGTAGTGTCATCTAACAAACTTACCCTCTGCTATTGCTAAATAGAGGTTTGGGTGGTTCACCTCTATTTAGCAATAGCAGTGGGTAAGCTTGTTAGATGACACTACAAGCTAATTTCAGTAACTCAACCAAACTGTTTCAATCGTTAACTGCCTCCCAATCTCTCACAGGCATAATCCAAGAACACGTTTGGTTTGATCGAGTGTGGTGAAGCTGTAAATCACTTTAAATTCTACAACCCCCATTTTTCTGTCACTGATCTGAGCCAGACTTTTCCTTTGCATGGAAGCTCTGCAGCAGGCCACATTTAAGCTCCAAGGAGGAAAACCAGGAAAAGCACGGAAGGGCTGGACCTCCTCCGTGGCCTCGGCCTTAAATTTGCAATGGTGACAGCGTCGCGCTTTGACTTGCTGAGTCTGTATTTCTTTGGATCCTCTCGCTTGCTACGTTAAAGCTACCAGCGCCTTAAGTACTATTCAACAGTCAATAATTCAGTTTTCAGTTATCGCGAGTCCGGACTTCAGCCCCTGCAAAGGTTTCTCCATTCCCGCATTCGAGACCAACAGCAAGCTTCACTTGGAAACTGGCTCCACCTTCAATTCTACCTAAACTCTCCTGGATTGGCTCGCACTTTCATGAGCTTATATCAGTTCAGATCGGATGTTTCGAATAGTTTCTTGGGAGTTGTAGTCCTCAAGAAGGAACTGCTTTGGGCCACGATTCACACAAAAGACTTCATATCCCAGCGTGCCGCTGAAACAGTCGAGATGCTCGAGGTGTATGATAAGTCCAGCCTTGGCTGTCTTTTACTTTATGCCGCTCCTTGTGCTACTGTCTGCAAGCTTCAACCTTAACTCTGAGTGGCAGGATGGATGGAACGTGAGTATTTTGGCATCTCTCCTATTTTAGCTTTAGTTCTGTTTGGAAAAATCACTAGGATGCTTGTGGTGATGAAAAAAAAAACACCAAAAACCCCCACCCAAAAATGAGTGAAAAATCCAAGTACATAATTGGTGATAAAAAAAAATGACAAATTTTCCCAAGGTCTGACAAGGGATTTGAATCTTTTGTGATCATCTACCCGTTGATTTTTTAAAAAAATTTTTTTTACAAAACGGGAATAATTAAAATGCAATGTTTTGCACAGACATTTGTACTATGCATATATGATATGATACATAGATTATTGCCCAAATGTGAAGCAATTTAAATCACACAGAGCTATTTGCGGTTTAATTGTCCTTTCATTTCACAAACAAGTTATTTTTTATAATGTTTCATACTATCTATTCATCAAATTCATTCTTGTATTTTTATATATCTTTTTTCTTCTCCTGTATTATATTTCTCTACTACATCATAGAAAATCTTGAATTGGTTTGCAATAGCCATAAACTTTTTCTAGAGTAAGCATAGTAAAATGGACAAATAAATGGCAGAATAAAAAGATATGTGGTAAAAATAATCCATTAAAATAGTGGTGCTGAGGGAGTTAGTGACCAAAAAAGGCTGGTTTGGTAAGAATGCCTGCAGCACATCTGCTTGGAGCCGGTACCCCGCAGAAGAAGACTGTTGTTGGATTCTTGGTAGTCTGAGCTCAGAAAACATCAAGAACTCAACAGTTTAACCTTGAACTACATATATTCTCAGCTATTGGAAAGCAAAACATTTCCAAACATGTAAAAAGGTCACCAATGTAGGGTTTTAAGTGGCAGTCCCAGAGAACAGCCGTTTGAGGGGAGTTTGATGTCAGCGGAGATGTTTCTTGTTCATCTACTCATGAAGTATCTAACTTTGTCCGGAAAAAAAATTAAATTAAATTAAATTAAATTAAATTAAATTAAATTAAATTAAATTAAATTAAATTAAATTAAATTAAATTAAAGCATTGTATATTTTCCCACAGTATCTGTTGAAATTGACACACTCCACAGAATCACACCATCAGAAGGTGCAATTTTTACTCTTAACAATTGGCTGAGTACAGGTAGTCCTCAACTTGCAACAACAATTGAGCCCAATTTCTGTTGTTAAGTGAGACATTTGTTAAATGAATTTTGCCCCATTTTACGACCTTTCTTGCCACAATTAAGAGAATCACTGCAGTTGATAAGTCAATAACCTGATTGTTAAGTGGATGTGGCTTCCCCATTGACTTTGCTGGTCAGAAGGTTGCAAAAAATGATGACATGACTCTGGAACACAGCAACAAATATGAATCAGTTGCCAAGCATTTGAATTCTGATCACATGATCATGGGGATGCTGCAAAGGTCGTAACTTTGAAAAATGGTCATAAGTCACATTTTTCAGTGACGTAACTTTGAATGGTTTCTAAATGAATCGTTGTAAGTCGAGGACTACTTATATAAACATTGAACTAAGCCAATTGAATTACCATTGGGTGAATAATCCATAATTGGCTGTTTGCATGTCATGGTATGATTAAGGGAAGAGATGCAAAAAATGCTGAGGAACAGGAATGGGGCTGAACCCATCCACAAGCCAAGCAGCTGCATATTGGAACATGCAGGGAGGAGCAGTAGAGGTTTTATTTCCTGATTTAATTTTTTATTGGATTTTGAGATTACACATTTAAACAGATATAGAGTAACAGAACTGGAAGGGATCTTGGAGGTCTTCTAGTCCAACCCGCTGCTTAGGCAGGAAACCCTATACCATTTCAGACAAATGGTTGTCCAGTCCTTCTGTTAAACTTCCAGTCTTGGAGCATTCACAACTTCCAGAGGCAAGTTGTTCCATTGGTTAATTGTTCTGTTTTACTTATCCAATGGGTTTCTTTCCTTACATTTTCAATTTCATGTGGCTGTAGTAGTTTTAGTTTATACACAGTTAATCCATAGTTTAGTTTTAAGTTGGAGTCCTAACAATAAGCTTCACACACTGCTTGAATCCTAATGCTTGGATATTTTTCATTTGTAATGCTAGGATGAAGGCTTTACCGGGTGTCTCTCTGTTTGCTTTTCATTCCTGTTAGATATTTGCGGAGAAGAGGAGGCCCATATAAGACAGAACCAGCCACAGACTTAACCCGCTGGCGTTTGAGTAATGAAGAAGGTCGGCAGCAGTGGCGATATCTAGCAGATGGCGAGGGTGTGGAGCGGGAGCAAACTGTACTGGAGGCTCATTCTCTAGGGCTGGACACAGTAAGTGACTGATGCTGTTGTGAATATGGGATAGGAGGGGGATGGGCAGTTTGCACAACTCTCAGCAATTTCTTTCAAGTTCAGTCTTTAGGGAGAAGGCCAGCTTGTCTTTTGCAAAATATTTCTCTAGCAGACATGGAAGAGAGCAAATTCAGAGTGCATCTTTGGGTCATGTGAAGCACAGTGAAGATCTGTGGAGTTCTACTGTTAACCTGAGTGTCCAGGAATTGTGCCATGAAGCACATTCAATCTTTGTAGAAGGGAAAATGGTAATGGTGGGAGAGCACTCCAAATTTTTTGGGAGCTTGTCGGTTATTACTCAGTTTCTTTTGGAGAGGGGCAAATATGGTGAAACTGATTTGCTTGGCAAAAACCTCTGAAACGACAAAACTGTAAGAAGCTCTGATGGATTCAGAGTGGCTTATGAACACATGTCAGTGCAGGCCCTCTGTTAATTGGAGAAGGGATGCAAAACTGATCTATATCTCTCTTTTTAGAAAGATACCATCTGAAATATATGAGTCTTATATTGCAGACTTCAACTTGTATTTCTAGTCTTCTGTGAATAGAAATGTTACTTCCCAGTATATACAAGAAAGTGTTTGAAGAAGGCCCATATTCTATATATTTCTCTTATGAGTATCACTTACTGTTTCAGGCAACTGTATGCTGGATCTTGGGTCCAGAAGCAATACTCGCTTAGCAGATTCTCTCAGGGTGAAGGAGGATACTGCCCTTTAGGATGCATGCAGATACTGGCTGGTTCCATAAAATAGTAGATTAGATGAAAGCAAGTCTAGATAATCTGCGGTTTATCATACCGTAGGATTGGTCTAGTGCTTAAGGCACCAGGCTAGAAAGTGTGAAACTGAGTCCTAGTCCTGCCTTAGCCATTAAAGCCCACTGGATGACCTTGACCCAATCATTCTCTCTCAGCCCAGCTCACCTCACAGGGTTGTTGTGGGGAAAATAGGAGGAGGAAGGTGTGCTGGATATGTTCAATCATTTGTAAAAATAATAAAGGCAGGATACAAGTAAATAAATTCACTCTAAATCTTTTCTGGCAGGTATCTGAGACTGTCTTTGGTTTGCCTGGGGAGCAAATCCAAGGCCAGTTGCTATCCTTTCTGTTGTACCGGAAACAGGGAGAGAGAGCAGCTAAATGCTCCTCCACAAGTTGTATGGCTTGAATAAAGCAGGAGACTTCAGTGAACATCTTTATACATATGCCAGTTCTCTAGACTTTTATGGACCTACAGTTTGATCATTTATATTACTTTCTGGTTCCAATTCCTTTCTATTTTGCAGACTAAAGTCCTCCCAATCTTGCCTACAGCCTGTACTGCAGAGGAGGCAGCGCTAAATGGGATGAAATTTTTCTCAAGGCTACAAGCAGAGGATGGTCATTGGGCTGAGGATTATGGAGGTCCTCTCTTCCTGTTGCCAGGTATCATTACAAGAAAGGTCCCAAGAGCTTCTTCTCACAGATGGTCATGCATCAGTCAGATGATCGGTGTTTGTATCAACGGCAAAAAATCTGCTAAGCTATATTGGCTGAAGCAACTTCAGAATTAATTAAATGTTTCTCTACATGCTACCCATTACTATAGACTAATGGTTTAAAAGGAACAGAGGGATCTTTTACATTAATGTAGAATACAGCTAGAACAAATTGGCTCATGATGGTGGTGAATTTAAATGATGGTTCTGTCTCCAGGCCTCTTGGAATCTTTTAAGTCTAAGCATTCCAGTCCATTGGATTTCAGCAGAAGTGAGCAGAGACCATTATTTCAGGAGCTTGTTGTTGCTGCTGCCTGAAAAGGCTTTCCAGCCTTAACTGCATTTTTTTACTTTCTGGTCTTCTTCCAACAGGACTTCTGATTGTGTGCCATGTTGCTAAGATTCCAATCCCAGAAGCAAGTAGGAAGGAGATGGTGCGCTATTTGCGTTCAGTGCAACTCCCAGATGGAGGATGGGGCCTGTGAGTAAAGCTCAGAAGGACTTTTGCAACTTTCTGCTAGTTCATTATCAGAATGGTGGTGGTGGTGGTGGCAGCAGAACCAGCAACATTTCAGTTCTCCTCAGCCTAAATAAAGATGCCCCAGAATTTTTTTTTTCCATTGTAAATATCTGACAGTCACTCCTTTTTCCAGCTGGCAAATGCCATCCTAGCTCAGGAAGGATTGAGATGTTGATCTTGGTGTGAGCAGTGAGAATTTATAAGCATATTACACAGTGGCATGTCATACATGTTTGAACCAAAGACATAAAAAAGCAAAGGTTCTTCTTGCTCATGAGCATCAATGCCTAGCCAATTACTTTGGCAGGAAATGGTTGGGAGTAAGGAGAAGATGGTACCTATTTCAGGAATTGGCCGAGAGTGTTTAGTGCCTTAAGAAATCAATAAGAAATCTACAATTACTTTGCATTTTGAAAGGAAATCTGTTATCTTGCAAAAATCTACTATTGCAGTGAAAGATTTTATAAAGCCTTGGAGAATCTTTCTCAGTCTTACGTAAGACATTTGTTAAGTGAATTTTGCCCCATTTGACAACCTTTCTTGCCATAGTTGTTAAGAGAATCACTGCAATTATTAAGTTTGTAACATGGTTGTTAAGTGAATCCGGCTTCCCCATTAACTTTGCTTGTCAGAAGGTCACAAAAGGTGTTACTGCAACCATCATAAATATAAGTCAGTTGCCAAGCATCTAAATTTTGATCATGTGACCACGGGGAAGCTGCAACAGTCATAAGTGTGAAAAACACAAAAGTCACTTTTCAGTTCTGCTGTAACTTTGAACGATTACCAAACAAATGGTTGTTAGTTGAGAATTACGTGTAGAGTTATTTCTAACATTTTCTATCTATATATTTTTGTCTATCTATATATTTTCTAGAAAATATACAAGAATCAACTTGAACCAAAAAAGCTGTTTTGTAATCCTTGTGCATAATCTGTGCTCTTTACCCTTTATTTCCTTCCCTGCCAGTACCTTGTTTTATCCAATTTATCTACTGTTGCAATGACCTCTAGCTTATTGTGTTTGGAATAGGTGGAAACTCTGTTGCTTAGACCTGTTTCTCAAGCCCCACAAAGTTTGAAAACTCAACAAATGAGAATGGCATGAATGTTAGGAAGACTTGTTAATGCTAGTTTAATGTGTAGTCTTGAAAAGTGTAAAAAGAAGTTCCAGACAAATTCATAGCAGATCCGTTAAGGTGGAGTTACTTTGAAATGCTTCCTACCCACCTATGGGATGGGAACTTCTCTTCTGGCTCGTTCCTGCAGTCATTCCCAGTGCTTCTCTTAACAGATACATTAATCTTAGCTACATATAGTGAAATGTCCAGATTTCTTTGTTTTCTTTTGAAAGCTGTCCTTCATATTATTATATTTCTTGGAAAGAAATTTTAGATGTACTGCCTTGTTAAAATGCGTTAATAGCTTCCTTCCATAAATGAGGCTGAGGAATTGCTTTCTGTCTAAAAGTCATTGTAAATGCCTTAGAAAAACCAAAAGTACACATATAGACTGGGTGTTAGTTGAGAATTACGTGTAGAGTTATTTCTAACATTTTCTATCTATATATTTTTGTCTATCTATATATTTTCTA
>JANHFL010002009.1:1005-17345 GCA_032468155.1 Oxyrhabdium leporinum | reverse complement strand
ATGGAAACTGAACAAGGAGAGATTTAACCTGGAAATAAGGAGAAATTTTCTGACAGTGAGAACAGTCAACCAATGGATCAGCTTGCCTTCGGAAGTTGTGGGAGCTTCATCACTTGAGACTTTCAAGAAGAGAATGGACTGCCATTTGTCAGAAATGGTGTAGGGTCTCCTGCTTGGGCAGGGGAGTTGGACTAGATGACCTACAAGGTCCTTTCCAACTCTGTTAATCTGTAAGGTATTACCTTCCCACATTCTCTAGAAGGCAGGAATTTTAATTAATAAATAGAAAGAAACACAAAACAACCCAGGTAACATTATATTCCTAATGTTTATATGGCATCCTGGATGAATAAGAAACAAATCCATACAGTTTGTTAATGCTAGTGCTCATTAAGCTTTGCATTTATCATTACAGTAATAATTTTTCCTACTTCATGTGAATCGATTCTGTAAGCAAACTCTAATTCTACAAAACCTCAATCTGCAGCATTATATTTCTCTTTTATGCACTTAAAATAAAACTCTAAAATATAGTCATTGTTAGTCAAGTTGTAATAAAATTACTCCATGCTCTTTTATTTAGCTTTCTTTGGTTTAACCAGTTCTCAAAAATTCACAGAACTTGGAGAACAGTTGGGTTTTCTTGTGGTGAACACATCTACCTAACACTTTTCTTGTTTGTTGTCTGTTAGACACATTGAGGACTTGTCTAAGGTATTTTCTACTGCTCTGAACTACACGGCCATGCGTATTCTTGGAGTCAGTGCTGATGATCCAGATTTAGTGAAAGCTCGAAATAACCTCCACAGCAAAGGTAAACAGCCAGCTGGAGCCTGGAGATAAATGTGGCTTTTATTTTTCATTTAGCATCATTTGCTGCCTTTGGAAAAAAATGACTTTTTGCTTATAGAATAATCACAAATTATGATTTATGTTTTTTATGGGTTAAGTTGATGTCAGCTCTTGGTGACCCTGTTGGTACACTGTCTTCAGGAATATTTATCCCCATTCGGACCCTTCAGCTCTTCCAGTGATGTCTCAATTGCCACTGTAATCAAGCCCAGCCATGGATAACTTATTGTCTTTTGGGCTGTCTTGATTATACAGTTTGCATCAGCAAAACTGTCTCTTATTCTTCTGCTTTTCTAAAGCCAGCTTGATCATCTGGCATTTCCCTTTCCATATCAGGTCCTAATCTACATTGGCTGATCCTAAACATTATTTTGCTAGCATGAAAATTAAAGGTATAGTATAATAGTTTACATATTATGTTAATTCTCTTCTTTGATATGTAGATCAGCTTCTTCCAATCTGTTGGGCAGTATGTCATTCTCCAAAGTTGCAATTTTGGAATAATTTGGTTATACCCTGTAAAGATTTTTCTTCTGTTGCTTGCCATGTTTCTGTAGATATTATCTCAATTTCTATAGTCTTCCAACTGGGTAATGACTGGTGTGCTGATCTATCTTTGGTTTCTAATTATAGATATTTTCATAAACAGGGTTCATCTTCTAAAGGGAAGTTGACCTCTGCTGTACAACGTTTCAATATCTCCTTCCATCTTTGTTTGATCTTTTTGGAGCCCATTACTATCTGACACTGATGTCATTTGTCATATCAATTTGACGTTAGAAACTTTCTGAGTTTTGGAATATTTGGAAGACTGTTCTTGTTTTTCCATGTCTTTTTCCATCTTCAATGTCTTTATTAGTGTCAATACCACCTTGTCATTTGTAGCAGCTTTCTGAAACTCTTTGTAAAGTTGCTTACTGAGATCTTTGCCCGTACTTACTTTAGTTTCTGTTTTCTTTTAGGCAATTTCCACTTCTTATTCTGACTTCTAGTTTTCTTTGTTCTATTTTTGTCAGTGTTTTTCACATTCATTCTTAACAATTTCTCTAATATCATTCCACATTTCCTCCGATTCTCTGTCAAATTAGGTTCAGGGCTTCCAAGCAATTCCTGATACTCTCCTTGAAAATGGTGGATGTATGTTCAAGATTGTATCATAGAAACAAGTTGGCTTTGTTCTTCTGCTTTAGCTTAGTTTGGAACTTGTACATGAGTAGTTCATAATCTGTTTCATAGTCAGTGTCTGGCCACATTTTTGCTCTTGTAGCTGAGTCTTCCACATCCTTCTGCCAATAGCATAGTCATTTTCATTTTTGTATTCACCTTCTATGATGTCCAACTCCTTGATTGTTTGAAGATTTTGATAGCAGTGAAGTAATAGGAATCAGCCTAGAGCACAGGTGTCAACTCGTGACATCACGTTGCCATCACGTGACTTTTGTGACATTTTCCCCCTTTGCGGAGCTGTGGTGGGTGTGGCCTGTGTGTGACACACCTGGCCCGTGGGCCGCCAGTTTGACACCCCTGGCCTACAGTCTTTACATAGCCACAAACAGACTAAGTCTAACTTGTCTTGAATTCCGTTGACCTCTATCTAGTGCCAAAATAATGCTAACCTTTAGTTGAGCAAATTCCTGTGCATAAGCATGAATTGTAATAATTCAGTTTAATTGGAACTTCATGTGTGGTCCTGTCTTTCGTGCCTGAGAATTCTAGTTCAGTTTCCTAAGCCACATGATCCAACTATATTTTCCTCCTCATTATTTCCACCATTGACATTCCAATCTCCAAACGGCACATTTTGTTTGTATATTCTATTGATTTCACATTAAAATGGATCATAAAATTTGTCAATTTCCTCTTTTTCTGCATCAGTGGTTGGAATATATACTTAGATAGCTTTCATATTAAAAGGTTGAACAGGAAGTGTAATGGCTAATATTTGATCATTGCTACATTGTGCCCAAATACTACTTTTGCTATATCCTTCCTGATTATGAACAAAAAGCCATTTCTTTTTTTTTTGTATCCTGAGTAGTAAACAGTATGGTCAACTGGCTGAAAGTATCCAGTTGGTATTCATTTTAATTTGCACATGCCAAAGACCTAAATATGTAGCAAATACATTTCCTATTTCATTGTTTTGAGCTTTCCCATGGTCAGCAGGACTTGAGGGGGAAGATGACATTTTTACTTCAGATTTTTCAATACATTCTTGGTTCTCCTTGATCATGTTTGTTATTATGAAAATCTAGGAGAAGAAAAAAAGATCAACTTGATGCCAACCTGCCTCCTTTTTTGAATATCTAGCTAACAGGTTCTTCTGGTTGTCGATTTGATAGTATTCTCAGCTTGATTGAAGCTGCTCAGTAATTAACATGGCTAATGCTGTTCATTGATTAATAATTTCCTATTTGCAGGAAATGCTTTTGGGAGTCATTATGTGACCACTTGTGAATTAAATGTTATTTACATCCTTCAATTTTCCTAGGAGGTCTTTAAAGTAGGAGGCACCATCTCTTTCCTAAACGTTCCCCTACTTTACTTAGCCTTGTGAGTAGACTTGTTCTTCTGGTGTCTGCTCCAAGTCCAATGAATAGTAGGTATTTGTATTAGTTCTATAGGAGGTGAAAAGTTACTCACTAGCTTTTTCTTACTTTCTCTCTGGAGAAATTGAAGTCACCCTTTTACTTCCTGTTATTTATGTTCTACAGTTTCCTGGTCAGAAACTCCAGGAGATATAGAAAGTCTATCTGTAGAGAATGACCCATAGAAAAACTGCTGTTATGATCAGGACTAATGGAAGAGGAGGAAGGATGAGGCCAGACTATTGGTAGCAGAGCCTTTTCGGGACTGAGAGGACAAGAGACACCACACAGGCAGAGGGAAAAAGGAGAATCCTAGCTCTTAGATAGATAATTTCTCTACCTTCTTCTGCTCTGTAATAACTATGAACTGTTTATGTTTTATAAAGTTGGCAGCTGTTTTGATATTCTATTTTGGAATTCTTCAGGTGGTGCTGTAGGAGTCGCTTCCTGGGGTAAATTCTGGCTGGCTGTCTTGAATGTCTACAGTTGGGAAGGAATGAATACGTTGCTTCCTGAGATGTGGTGTGTAAATCGTCATCAAGAAAATTATACCCAGCTTCTGTCTGTCTTCATTACATGGATGAACGCACTTGACCCTAAAAGAATTTTTTTTTACCATTCCCCCCTCCCAATATACAAAGGTTTCTTAGAATTTGCACATGCTGTATGCAAGTCAGTTAATTTCCTATTCAGATCAGTTTATTGCCTTTCAGCCTATGTTCCAGATTATGGCCCTTATCTCCTTCCTAAACAGACTACTTGTAAGTAAGTTTAAACTGCTGAAAATGTATTTATGAGGTAAGAGTTATAGGGAAAGCTTCACAATGAATTCTTAGTTGTATTTTCATTGTGAGAATTAAGAAGCCACATTATTAGTGAAATCTGTTTCAGTATTTACTATGAGAGTATTTTTGGATTTTTTTTCCTGATACGAGCTCTTGAATGTCCTCTAAATGCCTGTTTTACTTTCTCTTCTGTTTTTTTTTCTACAAGCTGAGGAGGAATTTCCTATATTTAGTTTTACAAATTCACCTCATAGTTTAAGATAAGAATCTGATACCCTCCCCCAAGAAGGAGTGTATGGTTCTTTAACCACTAGACAAATGGCTCTCTAAACTTGTCTACCTATTAGAGTAGTAAGAGTAACTCGGTATTGTGTAGTTCACTATGTCACAGTTTTCATCTACAACCAAAAGAGTACAATCTGATTTCAGTATTTTTGATACTGTCCCCAAACGTGAAATTATTTATACACTGATCAACTTCATGGAGACTCTTCAAGGTCTGATAGTTGCTAGAGATGGGCATGCCAGTGACCAATTTTTCAAAGCCTGCTGGATGAAGTGTGTATAGCCATCCACTCCATGTTTTGTTATCATGATCTTTTTGCAGATTTTCTTCAGTCAAGTTCTTACATTATCTTTGCAGGCATCAATCCACTGTTATGAGCTTTTTCCTTCTTTCTACTTTACAATAGGTTGTTTCCTTCATGGATGCCAGCTAACCCTTCCACACTTTGGTGTCATTGCCGCCAGGTTTACCTGCCAATGGCCTACTGCTATGCTATCCGTCTCACTGCAGAAGAAGATGAACTTATCTTGAGCCTTCGACAGGTAGTTGCCACAGCATAGCTTTCATATTAATCCAATGACTTTCAATTAATGGAATCTCTGATGTTGTTTAAGATGCAGGGCTGTGCCAATTTCCAGTTTCCCAGTTCCCAAAGAATTTTAAATTAAAATTTGATAGGAAAATGCCCTTTTGAGTTTTTCTTCTTTTTGCTCTAAAATATATATTTCAGAGTTGTATTAGACCAATTTAGAAGGGGTGTACATGCTTCAAAAATTATTTCAAAGAGGTATTATAAAATGCATGGGATTAAGGCATCTTTTTAAAGCAGCTGCCTTTTTCAGGCTTCCACACATTCAGCTCATTAAAGCTGTATTTAGTGCTGCTTTAAAGAGGTGCTGTGCTTGTGCTCTTTCATATTCCAAAGCATCTTTTCTAAATAGTGTTCAAAAAATGCACAGCCTTACTATTTACAGCTTGTAATTTTCTGTTCATAAAATACAGTAAAATCTCTGACAGTTGACCACCCAAGGGACTGAATGAAAGTGGTCATCATACGGAATGACTGTACTGATATGTACATGTGCCTCATTTTGCTGTACAGCTTTTATTAGAAAATGTCATATAGAAACACACATAATGAAAACACAGGAAAATCATTCATGCAGTACTGTATCATACAAAGTCAATACATTTACGTATGCATTGTTTTCTTATGTTTTAATCATTCCGGAAAAAAGAGCCAATTTTAATTTGTTTCTTATTCTTGCTATGAAGGTAAGTGAAGAAAGCACTCTCAACGCTGTCCATACCACTCAGCATACCTGGGCATTTTTCCATGGCAAATGACTTTAATTGCATTATCAAATGACTGACATCCTCTTCTTTCAAAATACCTGCAATTTCTGTGTCCTCCCTTAATTCTTTTGCTTTGTTAGTTGCTTCCAACACTTTTCCACTGGGTTGTACCTTGGTCAGTACTGATTTGAAAATTGCTTCTGGGTCAAGGTCAGGGTCAGGGTCAGGGTTTTGCTTCTGCAGACGAACCCTAGGTTTGCATTTTAGCAATGACCCACTGCAGAAGCTGGGCTAAGTAGTGCATTTTGATTCTACCTTGGTCGAGAGGTTGAAGTTTTGATGTAATGTTTGGAAGCAGAAATTTCAGTTTCATGTTTGTAAGATGATTCACTTGGGGATAGCTAGGAGAATTATCCACTACAAGGAAAATGGGCCGTTCCTTCTTCATTTCTCGGTCAATACCTCTTATCCACTCCTCAAATAGGGCATCAGTCATCCATGCAGATTAGTCAGATTTCCAGGTGACGGGAAGGTCTTTGGGCTGCAGGTTCTTGAATGAGGGCGACTTTGCCGATTTACCAGTCACCAAATCTTTTAGCTTCTCTTCAGTTAAGCTAGTGCACAACAGAACTGAATCGTTCTTTAGAAAGATTTCTATTCTTACATTTGTCACCCCTCATAACGAGGCTCCTGTCAGGCATCAGCTTGAAAAAGAGTCCACACTCGTCAGTGTTACAGATGTTGTCATCTTTACTGCCGAATCAAAGTAAAAAATATTGTATTCTTTGATATTCTTCTTGAAAGAAATTCATTGCTACCAATTCTGCATTTCACTTTTCTTGCCCTTGGTGCAGACTGGACTCAGCTGATCAAGTTATAGAGAGTAAATTAATGCAGTGTGTCATGCTCCAGGTGGTCAAGATACAACTTACAGAGGTGGCCTATATAGAGAGGTTGGTTTTCTATTGTGCACATATAGTGTATGTCCAGTCTACAAAGATTAGGTCAACTTAGGGAGATGGTCAGTTATGGAGGTTTTATTGTATAACCCTCAACAGGCACAGCATTTGTCACATCAGTGTGTGTTTATTTTAAACTTCCATTAAAATGAACATCATTCTACCTTACAATGTTGAATAGTGATATCAAAAGTTATCAGTCATTTCCTGTAATTATATTCCAATCATGTTGCTTTACGCAGGTTGAAAAGAAATAAAGCAAAGACGAAATTCAACAGGTTTTTCCTCTGGAATTATGAATACCATGTTTAAAGCTATATAATTGTATGGACAGAAAGCTTTGTGATTCTAAAAATTCTTGCACTATCACTTTTCTTTATTTATAATGTACTTTATATCTGATGTTTTATGCTGCAATAGTGACACGTAATGGTTATTCTTTAATTTTTGAATAATCCTTAACATTGAAATCTTCAGAATGTGCATGATAAATTGGGAACTAGAGTGTAAACAACATGATTTTGTCTCCACTTGGATAAAATGATTTATCAAAATAATAGTTTGTGATAGAATACTCCTAACCTAGTGCTGCACTAGGTTGCTTCCAGCTTTGATTTTATAATGCTTGCTTGTTTATTCTATTTCAGTTTATTACAGTGATAGACTAGAGATCAAGTTAAAAATAAACTCATAATAAAATAAATGTACCAAGCAGAAGCACGAGGAACTGAAATACTATATCAAGATAAATATAAACTTATGTGATACTCAGACATAAAGCATTTGTTTGCATTTCATCATAGGCAGTATACAGAACTTGCTAAGCAAGACAGTTGTTAAGTAAGTTGTGCCCCATTTAATGACTTTTTTTACCAGTTAATTGTTAAGTGAGTCACATGGTTGTTAAGTGAACTTCGCTTCCCCCATTGACTTTATTTCTTGGAAGCCAGCTGGGAAAGTTACAAATGGTGATCACATGATCCCTGGACAGTGCAACTGTCATAAATATATGCCAGTTGCCAACCAGCTGAATTTTGATCACGTGACTTTGGGGAGGCTGCTACAGTCATAAGTATGAAAACCAGTTATAAGTCATTATGAATGGTCACTAAACAAATGGTTGTAAGTTGAGGATTACCTGTAGTCCAAATATCTCTACCAAGAGGCAGCACAGCAGGACTTGGCCCACAGCTTCTGTTTCTCCCTCACCTATTCTTTAGTGGTGCTGCTAAATTGGCTGTTGAAAAGAGCAGGTGGAAGAGCATTATAGTGGGCTAATCTGACTTATTTTTAAATGTATTTATTAAATATATATGATACTCATCTCATTGTAGCAGTGACTCTGGATGACTTACAGCGTAATAAAAAGATAATACGAAACAATTTAAAAAATAAGAAAGATTAAATACAGACTAAAAAACCAAGAGGACATAGACATGATGGGGATATTCTCTGCACTGTCAGCCCCAGCATTTAAGCATTCCTTTTGGAGCCCTAGGCCAGCCGGCAGAGCCAGGTTTTAAGGCTGTTCTGGAAGGCCAGGAATGAGGGGCCAACTTCGCCTTCAATGGAAGAATCTGCCAAAAGTTGGAGGCCATAGCAGGAAAAGCTCTTCTAGATCCTGCCAAATAAATTATTTGGCAGACGGGATCTGAAGAAAGGCTCTTCTGCTGGAGTGAATGGGACTAGCCAGTAACAGAATAAGAGAGTTGGAAGGGAACTTGGAGATCTTCTAGTCCAATCCTGTGCTCAAGCAGGAAACCCTATAACATTTCAGACACATGGTTGTCCAATCTCTTTTAGGATACAATGTTATATAAATAATGGGCAGGCACAATTGTTTTTTTTTCTGGTCTCATGATGATAAACTATGGTGGAATCTCTTTGAAGGCCTTCTAGAGGTCAGTGCTTCTGGCATGTTCCTTAAGGAACGATTTTGCTTGTTCAAAACCCACTGAGATTTCTTGTGGATTTTCAAATGCTAATTCTTTATTCATCCGGGTTTCTTTTGTAGGAACTCTATGTACAAGATTATGACAGTATTGACTGGCCAGCACAAAAAAATAATATTGCTTCTGGGGATTTATACACACCACATAGCTGGCTACTGAAAGTGATTTATGGTATGTGAACCTGCCTCTTGCCGAAGTGGGTGGGTGGGGCGCATTTGTTCTTGCCAGATTCCATTTCACTGCACAATAAAAATGCTGTCAAGGAAACATCTTTGCAATTCCAAAAGGGTCCTCAGAATATAAGAAAGATAAACTAACAGTTGTTTTTCCTAATACTTCATTGTATTTAATGGTTCCCCAAAATAACAGTGATAGTAACAGATATATTATTCTCCCGACAGCACCCTCCCTAGTCACTCGCATACCTGTGCACATCCTCTCCCATCAGGCAGCAGCCACCCCAAGCCACACTGCCTTTGTGCCACTCCTTCCTGACCAACTGTGCACTCCCTTGCTCACCCACACACTCCCTCTCTCTCTCTCTCTCTCCCACCTGGCAGCAGCCACTTACCTACCTGCTGTCTGCCTTGTGAGCTCCTGGAACTTGCAACTTTCTGCTGGCTTCCCCACTGATCTTGATTATTGGAAGTAGGCAGGAAGTCGCAAGGAAATAGTCGCATAAAAATCCATGATCCTTGTTTAGCAACCGCAACAGGGACTGCAGGGATTGCTGTTGCTAAGTGATGCAGTCATGTGACTTAGGCTTTATGACCACAATGCTTAGCGATATAAATTTCAGGCCCAGTTGCCATCATTACCTGAAGATTATTACCTAGACATTTAACAGGGAATGGCAAAGCCAAAGCATTTATGTGTGTGGGGGAAAGGGGGGGGGCAGGGAAATTAAGATTAAGAAATTTGTAAAAACTAGACACTGTTCCTGGACCAATATGTTAAATGGAAATTAGATCTGTTTCCCAGTTGCAGCTTGAATTACAATGGAAGCATATGTTGGGTTTGCAAATTGATTGAATAATCGTTTCTGGTGTATTTGCTTCCTATTTTTCTGAAGGTAAATTGAGTCTTCCATAGGTCTCTTTCTGCTTCTGTTCCAGCAATAACCAATATCTATGAGCAATTCCACAGCAAAAAATTGAGACAGCGAGCCGTGGAGGAATTATATGATCATATCAAGGCTGATGACCAGTTTACCAAGTTCATCAGTATTAGCCCTGTAAGTTGTTTTTAAGCATCATTTAACTCAATAGCTCTGTATTGTATCATAAATTGGTCTGCAGAAAATCAGTGGCACCATAGTTTGTGATATTGATGCTCTCTGAGCTTGGGGTTTTTTGTTTGTTTGTTTGTTTGCAATCAAGTTTCATTACTCAACAGGTACCATCATTAGTGCTGGTGAGCATGGGGTTTGCTCCTTGTTTATATTCAGCAGCTTGCCCTGTCAGCATTGGCAGGGGTATGGTTTTCTCCTTGGTTGTTCCTTGATTAGGATATTGTTTTCTTCTGATAAGAATGAACAGCAGCAAATCTTGCACAAGCACTAGTCCTGTCCAGAGTAGAGGAGTTTTTAGAAAGTATCTCGAATTCTCATCAACTTTTCTTGGAAACATTTTCCTAGTGTACTATGTTTTACAATTAGGCTGATGGTACATATTCTATTAGAAAGAGGTGGAGGGAGAAGAGAGCCTGTTTGTCTCTTCCACATCATGAAGTATAATATTATAAAGTCTATGATTCTATGCCTAGCTACTAAACCTAAATATTAACCCTTATCTAGATCTGGATTCAGTTATCCAACTGGCTATCATGGAAGAAGAAAGTTCCCCGATTTTAAGTAGTAAACTCATAAATGTTGGTTAGGTTGTTTTATAAATGTATTTTAACTTTGTCTTAATCATTATTTGTATATATATCTATACATATCTATATCTAGATATCTAGATATATAGTTACAGAGCACTCAGCTTGTTTGTATAGACTAATAAACTGAAAGATAAATTGATGTAGCAACTGCTGGTGGATCAGGCAGCACTTGCCTCTAAATCTCCAATCCCTTGGGCGTGAGGACTCATTGCTCTTGACAGTCAATTATTGTGCTTGCCTCCCACAGAAACAGCAGCTGCCTGCAGCCGTAGCTACAATCTGGAGGCTATGAGTGTGCCTTAAGGGGAATGGTTTTTTTTTTCTCCTGCAAATGTGGAGTAACATAGACTGCAAGCAGTGAACACATCATTTGTGAACATTCCAGCTACCCAACAACCTCACCTAATGCACTCTCCTCTCTTTCTATCTCTAATATTTTCTGCAGCCACCCAGGCCTGCCTTCTAGGCATAGCAATAATTAAGATAAATGTTAATTTTGCAGAGGAAACTTCTCTGTGATGATTGGTGGGAAACACTGTAGTAATGGCCAGTCTACAGTGGGATAAGAGATGGTTGCTACTCAGTGTGTGCTGTTGCTGTGGAAGGAGTTAGCATGGGAAGGATGCATAGGATGCTTTAAGGGAGATGAGGCATTCAATTGAATTGAATGTCCTTCACACCAGAAAGGCATGATGGTGTTTGGACATAAGCTGGAATGGGCTCTTTCATGGTTTGAAGGTGTCAACTGTATTTCTGGTTTCTTACAGCCCTGAAGAAAGGAAATGCATTAGTAGGCATCATGCATTTTTCATCAAATAGGAATATTCCATGTTTAAAAATTGCATCCATTTCTAAATAAAATGAACATCACTTTTATTTTATTTTTTTGTAAATAAAAAACTAGAATGCATTTGTTGAGATTCCATGTTTAAAGGTATTTTCCTCTAATATTTTTGTACTTCGGAGTTAAACTCAGTGCTGTTTGAAGACATCCCTTTGATTTTATGAAAAAGGTTGTACTTTTAAATATTTCTCATCTGTGTCTACACTTAAACAGAAGGTACTGGTTTTCTCAGGAGTTTTTGAAATGATGAAGAGCTACATTTGTGAAGAAGCACAGCTGTTACTCTCAGATGACTTTAGACTTTAGGAGGAAAATAATAGTTCTTTCTTCGTTTTTGTAGATATCTAAAACAATTAACATGCTAGTGCGCTGGCATATGGAAGGAGAGAAGTCTCCTGCATTCCAGGGACACATTTCTAGAATCTCTGACTATCTCTGGTAAGGCTTTGTTGAAATCCAAACTTGTCCAGCAAACTTTGTCAACCTGGAATCTTCCTGATGTATTGGACTATAGAACTAGCCATTCTGGTTAGGTATCTTGGGAGTTGACTTTGCAAAGTGTGAATTCTAGTCTAGTGCAACACAGCTAAAAGTTACTATGTTATGAAAGCTGTTATGTAGTTTGAAAGTGCAACATGACTCTTTTAAATACTTCCACTGTCTACTATCCTTTAGAAGATACCATATGTACTCCAAAATACATTTAGAAAGTAATTGCTGAATATAGATGGATTATCTAAGGCTATACAGGTAGTCCTCGACTTACAACCATTTGTTTAGTGACCATTTGAAGTGACAATGGCACTGAAAAAAGTGACCTACAACCAGTCCTCATGCTTATAACCATCATAACATCCCCATAGTCACATGATTAAAATTTGGGCACTTGGCAACTGGCATGTATTTATGACATTCATCCCAGGGTCACGTGATCGCTATTTGTGACCTTCCCAGCCAGCTTCCAACAAGCAAAGTCAATGGGGGAAGCTGGATTCACTTAAGGATTTCTTGATTCATTTAACAACTGCAGTGATTTGCTTAACATCCATGCCAAAAAAGGTCGTAAAATCTGGCATGACTCACCTAACAACCATCTTGCTTAGCAATGGAAATTCTGGTTCCAGTTGTGGTTGTAAGTCAAGGACTATCTGTATTGTAGGAGAGAGGTATCACTTGAAATACACATTAAAGTTCCAGGCAGAAAATCTTGCAAGGTCAGTTTTTTTCTTCCATTTGTGTTGTGGCCTACCCACCCCTCTAGGAAATCACTGCAGAGTTTGAGCAGTAGGCCAATAAGTAGATATGGATGAGTGATCTAGCCCGAGCCTGCCTCCTTCCTCATATTCAGTCCTAATTTATCCATTGTCTCTTATTCAAAAGGCCTTTCCAGGAATGGCTATAAGCCCAATGTTCATGCTACTCATGGCATTGGACTCACTGTTTATGGTAGTGAAACTTAAAGATCCTGTTTCTGCTTTGCCATGCCTCTCATGCTTGCTTTTGCTTTCCTTGCAGGCTGGGTCTGGATGGCATGAAGATGCAGGTAATAATTCCTGCCATGTTTTTCTTTTGCCGAGGTCTGAACCCGTCTCACCGGGTAATGACTACTGCAGACTCTGCCAAGAGCTCTGTTTAAAATTAACAGTAACAATAGTAATTCATTAAACCTTTTTGTCATCTGACTCCTATCAACTTTGAGTGGCTCAAATAAAAAAATACAATAAAATCAATAAAACATAAAAAAATGAAATGCCAAAAGATGGCAAGCATGATGAAGTCATGCCATGTCAAAGACCTGAGTGAAAAGCCAAGTCTTCCTAGCTCTTCCAAACAATAGCAGCGTGGGGGCCATTTGGATCTTGGGGGAACCTGTTCCCAGAGGGCAGGTTCTGCCACTGGGAATACCTACTTCTACAGTCCCGATAGATGTCATTGGATGTCCAATGTCCAAGGAACCCAAAGCATGCCAACCCTGCAGGAACAAATCTGCCAGGCAAATTTGCTACAAGAGACAGGCAGTCCCTGAAGCAAGCAAGCCCTATGCCACGTAGTGCTTTATATGTAACAGCAGCTTAAATCACACCTGGAAACAAACAAGTGCAGCTTGTGAAGCAGAAGTTTTAGTTGGGCATACTGAGGCATGGCCATTGCTGTCTGTACTGTTGCTACATTCTAGACTAATTGAGGCTTCGAGTAGTCTTCAAATGGAGCCCTACTTAGAGTACATCGAGTAGTCAAGCCAGGATGTGACTGGGCATGAAATTCATTTCCAAAGAGGAAGTTGGAATCAGGGAGGCGAACTGTTTCTGTTCTTCTAATTGATTTTCTTCTGACAAATTCCTACCAGAGCCTCAGCCCTCCCCCCCAAACTATTAAATGTGAGAAAATAAGAGTGATAAAATAAGTTATGAGATCAGGAATGACATTTTTTCTTTCTCCATGTGTGGAAAGGAGTACATTTAGAAAGTAATTCCTAAATAGCAAAGGACTATCAAAGTTTTTATTGCAGGAGAGAGAGATTGTCTTGAAGAGTACAATAAGGTTGCGGGTAGAAGCTGCTTGTGCTAGAGCAGGGGTATCAAACTCAAGGCCTGGGGGCCAGATCCAGCCCACCGGGCTGCCCTGAAAACAGCAAAGGACCAGCCCGTGGTGCCTCTGCCAGCGAAAATGGAGCTCAAGAGGGCAGTGTGCCTCTCTCTCGAGCTCCATTTTCCCTGGCAGAGGGTTGCAGGAGGCCGGCCCAGCTGAAAACGGAGTTTGCGGGAGCTGTGCACAGCCCCCCCCCCCAAGCTCTGTTCACTGGCAGAGGGTTGCAGTAGGCCGTCGCAGCCGAAAATGGAGCTTTGGAGCCTGTTTTCGCAGGCAGAGCGCTTGGGCCACCACAGGCGCCCCCCCCCCCGACATGAGTGATGTCAAGCTGACCACACACACTCTGGCCACACACACCCTGGCCACACACACCCGGCCCACATGAGGTCAAACACAACCCTCATGTGGCCTTCAATGAAATCGAGTTTGACACCCCTGTGCTAGAGGAAGTGTTCCTGGAAGAATAACCTTTAGCGTACTGTACTGCACTGTTGGAAGGGGAGACCAGCTGGAATTGATTGTATGTAGTCTGGCTGAAACAGTTTGCATGCTGAATATTTCAAAATGCAACCAAAAAACGTCATTTCAAACTATCTTCTCTTTTAGGGCACCAATGGATCACAGGTTTGGGATACAGCATTTGCTGTTCAAGCTTTTCTGGAGGTAACAGTTTTTTTTCACAAGTTTTTCTTGTTAATTTTAATGAACTTTGTGGAAAAGTTAACTAGCTGCACTTTCCTGTATCATAATTTAAACACGAACCCTTCCCCAAAGCAGCCCTTTCAGTTTCAAATTGCAATTGTGAGAGAAAAATGGAACAAATTAAATTACATAACCTTCCACTCTATCCATTCAGGGTGCTAATAGCCCTATTCTGGCTTCTTTTCCTTCCTTATTTTATTTACATTTTTAAACTGGGTATAATTAATATAACTATATTGGCTATGATTTGCAGTCAGTGTACATCGTATTTTAGCTAAAAATCCTGAACAGAAATTAATGGTAATAAAATATTAAATAAAAAATTACAAAGATTGATTGGAATCTAAAATGATGCCTTTGCTTTACTTGAAGTTAAACTCTTTTATTTAAAAGGCTGGTGCCCAGGAGAGGCCTGAATTTGACAGCTGTCTGATTCTTGCACATCAGCACTTCAGAATCGCACAGGTAAAAATGTCACATTCTAGTCCCTGATTATACTTGAAGGATTCCCAGCGACCTTTGAGCTATGTACTACAGACATTGTGTCTAGTTGCACATTTGATTAAAAAGAACTAATCACATCAGAGACCAAACTAACCACTTCTGATAGTCCCAAGGACAACATCTGCCTATCCCAGATCCTTACCCTTATCCTACTTGATAAGTGGATAAAGAATTCTAAATTCCTAGCTCTTCTTAAAAATGAAAACTCTGAATCTGAAAAATAGAACTATGGAGAAAGGAAATGATACCTCCTATCCTTTCTCATTTTATTATTTATTTTTTATATCTTGACTTTATTATTTTTGTAAATAGCTCATGTTTTTCCTCAGAACTACTACCCTGTAAGGTGGGTTGGGCTGAGAGAGAGTGACTGGCCCAAAATCACCCAGCCAGCTTTCACGCTTATGGTGGGACTAGAACTCACAGTCTCCAGGTTCCTAGTCTACCACCACACCACCAAACTGGTTCTCTCTCCTTAAGCCCTTAGCTAAAACTAAGTAGCTTTGTTGTGGTTTCCTCCAAGATGCATTTCATTATAATATTCTATCTCCTCCAGATTCCAGATAATCCACCTAATTATGAAAAGTACTACCGTCAGATGAACAAGGTATGATTGTAACAAGATGACAGAAAGTGGAAACAAGATCTTAAATTAGCTGTGAAAGCTAGGGTGAATAAAAAGGGTGAAAGAAGCAAATTATGTTTGTAATTGTTGAGTAGATTTTGTGGTGTGTTTGAAGGAGCCTTCTGCATTCCTGCTTGTACACTGAATGATCTAACAGTGTAAAACCTCAGGGACAGTCTCACTATAGGATTGTGAATGAGATTGTTCAGTGAAAGGCTGGAGCCATTGGGCCATCTTTTAGTATTTCTTCTAAATGTGGCAGAATTGTTCTCTTTTTCCCAGTAAGCAAAGTGGGATGAAAGTGGCATTGGAATTGATTGTAATGACAGATTATGGACTTTCATTCACTCAAGGCATTTAAAATAAAGCTACCAGATCCATGCTGCAAAAATCTGCATCATTTATTTATTTATTTTATTTTTACATTTATATACCGCCCCATTCCGAAGACTCGGGGCGGTTTACAACTTATAAGCA
>JANHFL010002008.1:116999-134124 GCA_032468155.1 Oxyrhabdium leporinum | reverse complement strand
ATAGATAGATAGATAGATAGATAGATAGATAGATAGATAGATAGATAGATAGATAGATAGATAGATAGATCATCATTCAAACATTGATGTTCCAGGATTTGTATTATTCCACAGGAATGGGTGACCTGTACTGATCTGTTGGTTTCTTTGGATCGCCTCAACACCTTCGGGGATGACATCTTCAAAGATCCCAAAGTGCTTCAGTCTTACTATTATTCCATCTCGGACTTCTCCGTTGGGGGAAGGTAAGGTGAAGCTTTGTCAGAGGAAGTAACTCCTCCGGAGGGTGGGATGAGATGGCTCTTATCAGTAGGAGAGGATATTTGTAACTCGGGGTCCCCTTTGATGACCCTCTGACGAGCAGAGCCAATCGGGAAGCCAGATTCACTTTGCAACCGTGTTACTAACTTAACCCCTGCAGTGACCCGCTTAACAACGGTGGCAAGGAAGTTCGTTAAGTGGGACAAAACTCACTGAACAAATGTGTCACTTAGCAGCAGAAATGTTGGGCGCCATAATTCGAGGACAGCCCGTATGTATAATCTAGAGTTACCATCTTGTTCTTTGAATGTTAGGAGGGCCGTCTTTTGATAAATTGATTTTTCTTGGGGGGGGGGGCTTCTGTGGTGAGGCCACATAAACAGGGAGGGATTTTTTCTCATTTATGTTGATCCTTGTTTTCAACCACGTTAAATCTGCCGCGGCATTTTTTTTTGGTCTTCCACTTGAAAGCTGAAATGCAGTGGCAGCTCCTACCCGGGTTTTAGGAAAAGTGTCCTTCGTGTAAAGATTATGTCTCTCTCGTTTGAGGCATTGAAATTTTACATGGCATACATGTCGGAGGATAACGGAAATCATCCACCAGGGCTCGGTTAAATCATATTTAAGCAGAAACGTTCCATAAAACATGTCTGGGAAAATGTTCTTCAGCTGACAGTGAGGGAGACATCCTATCCCTAGATTTGATTAGGGAATAAGGCATTAAAATGTGATTAAAGTGCAATAACGCACAATTAAAGTCTATGTGAAATAACGCTTTAAAAAAAAACCGCAGAGATTCAGCCAAAGGAAGAAGAAAGATTACTTAGAGGAGACATCCAGCCGTTTAAATCGCAGGTAGACCTCAATTTACAACCGTTCCCAGCATCCCCGTGGTCACGTGATCAAAATCCAGGCGCTTGGAGGCCGGCCTGCATTTATGACGGTCGCAGTGTGCCGGGACCTTCCGACAAGCAGAGTAAATGGGGAAGCACGGTTCGCTTAACGTCCGCATGATTTCCTTAACAACCACATTGATCCCATTAACAACGGTGGCATGAAATGGGGAAAAACTCGCTTAGCAACTGTCTTGCTTAGCAGCAGAATTTATTGGGCTCAATTGCGGTCGCAAGTCGAGGGCGACCTGGGGTGGAAATTACAAATCGTCCTTTTTTTCCACTAAGTTCATTATTTCCCCGCTAAGCCCCCATCGTCTTTCCCATTCATAAAATTGATGAAACGGTGGCTATTTTTCATGAAAAGGGCTCCTTTCCCTTCCCTGCCGGAGCCTCTTTGAATATATTCCGTGTTTGCTCTGCTTGGGAAGAAAGGACATATATTTTCTTTGGATTCTTAGGTGGTCTCGGCACGCCGTAGGATTTTTAAATGAGGTGTGTTACACCTTGCAAATTAAATATGATGGAGAGAAGAAAGGGAGATATTCCCCAGCGGTCTGGTCTGGAAAATATATATATATATATATATTTCTTTGGTCTCTACCTTGTTAATTTTCACTGCCTGTGGCTTAGCCGGAGTCCTGAATTGTGACCTGCCGAAAAAGGAAATAGATTCTTATAAAATCCTAACCAGACCACCCTGGTTTTATTCCTCAGTTATCTTAGACAGCTGGAACATTTTAATCAGCTGAAAAGGCTAATGACCCCTAGACCGAAGTAGGGGTCAGAGGGATGTTTTGTGGATAGAAGATGACCAAGGACGCCACACAACTTGATTTGTGTTGCTGGTCTCCAACTTTGCTGATTGCGTGTTCCGGACTAAAGGAGGACATTTGGAAAGAGGAAGCATTGTAGAAATCGGGTATGCGGCCATTGGCCTGTGGTTGAACCCAGGGAGGTAGTAGATAATGTGAGATGGAATGTCCTAGTTGTTCTACTCAGAGGTGTAGTGGTTATAGCGTAGCATTTTAGGATTATCTACCGCTCCATAGTGCAGTCTATGCATAGTGTTGCAGCAGGAGCATTCAAGGAGACCAACCCATTGGTTAAAGTGTTGGAGGAAGATGGCAAGACCTAATCCATGGAGTGGGGGCGGGGGATCCAGCCGTTGTGACCGTAATTTCCTTCAACAAGCACAGATGGCTCTCCACCACAATAGTGAGGCCACCAATCTCAAAGAACTGCCTCTTGTATCTTTGCCAGATGCAAATGTAATGGCCATGCCAGCGAATGTATCCCTAATGAAGATGACCAGCTGGTTTGCCTCTGTCAACACAATACTACCGGGGTAGACTGCGATATGTGCCAGCCGTTCTACCAGGACCGCCCCTGGGCAAGGGGTACCGCTGAGTCAGCCAATGAATGCCTTCGTAAGTCCCCCTGGCTGTTCTTTTTTTTTTTTGTGTGTGGGGGTGTCAGAAAACCCTTCAAGGCATTTTTTTGTGTGTGGGGGGGTAGTCAAAAAACCCTTCAAGGCATCATGACTTTCTTTCTTAACATACATTATAGTTTTTAACTGTTTAAAACTTTTTCCAATATCTATACACTCTGATGCTGGTTTGTAGCCTTCAATTAGCCAAAATGGTGCAACACCAGGCAACAAATTTGAATCAAGGTACTTCATATCCGCTTATTTAAAGGAAAAAAAAAAAAACTTTAAAAATCCAAGACCCATTGCTCCTGTGAGAACTGAATAACAGAATAACAGAGGTGGAAGGGACCTTGGAGGTCTTCTAGTCCAATCCCCTGCTTAGACAGGAAACCCTACACCATTTCAGACAAGTGACTATCCAATCTCTTCTTAAAAACTTCCAGTGTTGGAGCATTCACAACTTCTGGAGGCAAGTTGTTCCACTGGTTAATTGTTCTAAACTGAAATTTAAAGGACTTTCAGATCAGTCTTATTTGCAAAGTTGTACCCACTGCAACATACTCACAGTTCTGTGATTGTGATTTCCGACACTTCCCGCTAGCTTCCCACATGAAACATCAATTGGGAAGCTGGCAGGAAGTCAAAAGTCATTCCTTCAGCTATTGCTGACCTGTGGTGATTGTCTCTTCAGGCAAGAAAACATTGACAAAGGATGACCCAATGCTCATAGATTGTCTAATAGTATCTGCGAATACAGTGGTACCTCAGTACTCATCATTAATTGATTTACACTGAGTACCAAAAGCAATGAGTATCAAAACAAATTTTCCCATAAGGAATAATGTAGTGAGTCACAAGGCAGCCAACACTGACAAGTTCAAGCTTGTTTGTTGAGTACTAAACAAATGATGAGTACCAGGACAAACTTTTCATGTCAAAATGCATTGAGGGAGTCCCAGATTCAATGAGTTTCAAAACAGTTGAATACCAAGGTACCACTGTAAAAGAAACAGGATAGTCCCCTGCCATCCAGGACTTTACAACCGGAAGTTAGACAACAAGGCTTAGCTTCACGAGAGTGAAAACAGTCCAGGATGCTTTTCTGCTGTCTCTATCCAGCATGCAACTGTAGCGGTAGAACGGGGGAATGTTATTACGACCGGGAACTGTACCGCCGCACCGGGCATGGTGGCCACTGCATGAATTGCCGGGACAACACTGCCGGACCTCACTGTGAATACTGTCGGCCAAATTTTTATCGTTGGGATGATGAGATGGCGTGCCAGCCGTGCAATTGCAACCAAGCAGGTAGAGTGATTGGAAGATGGGACCATGCTTTATATTACCTGGAAGGGTGAACAGCCAAGGGAAATAGGAGCATCATTAAACTTCCACAAGAATTCCATTCCATGCCATTCCATGCCATAGAACTCTAAGCTTGGAAGGAAAATGAGGATCTTCCACTTCTAAGCAGGAAGCAGAGTAATGCTATCCAGACATTGCTTAAAACCCTGTAGTGATGGAGCCTCCGTATTTCAAGAGGCAGGCAAATCCCTTTGACTTTTTCCCCCTTTTCTTTCTTTAATGGGGATCCAGATTTAAACAAGACTGGATGGACCTTGAAGCCTAAGGTTGGGTAATCTTGTTATTGTTACTGTCTTCTGATTATTGCTTCTGTGTTTCCTCTCTCTTTTTCTTATTCCCTCTGTCTTCTTATTCATCCTGTCTTCTTATTCTTATTCCTTCTGCTGTTTTCTTATTCCATCTGTCTTCCTAGGTTCTTTGAATCCTCAGTGCGATGCTGCAGGGAAGTGTGAGTGCAAAGTGACAGTGACAGGCTGGAAGTGCGAGCGATGCCAAGAAGGATTCCATTCCCTGAGTGAAGGAGGGTGCAGGTGAGTAACAAGGAAGTAAGAATGGAAAAGTCATCTGCTCTTTTGTGTAATGTGTGGCTGCTGATATGAAATGGACTGTCCACTTCTGGCTTTGTTTTTGCAGACCTTGTGCTTGTAATTCCGCTGGAAGTTTGGGCATCTGTGACCCCAATTCAGGGCACTGCAGGTGCAAGAAGAAAGTGGAAGGATACCTGTGCAACAGGCAAGTGAAGCGTTTGAAAACTGAAATCTCTTCTCTTTTTCTTTTTCAACTGCCCTTCTTTTTATAAGTAACTTGACAGAATTGGTTGTTATCTTCATGTGGTTTCCATTGATGCTATTGAGAACAACAGTTTTTTTTTTTAAATGTGTAAGCAAATAGACAGATAGGCAATCATAATTGAAGGTCCCAAAACATCCCTGATTGCATTGCCAAATTTTGATGGAAAAAGGTGAAATTTTTGGAGTGCAATTTAGAATTTAAAAACACCCATGAGACAATGAGAATGCATGTGCTAAGCATCGGAGATATGACATATTTTTTTCCTATCTAATGTTTCCCACCATATTTTTTTTTAAGATGATTTTTTTTCCACCACAATACCAGACATCTCCTGGTTGTAAGAGCAAACTGTGAAACCCTCTCCATAGCCAAAAACATAGTGTACCTCATTTACATTGAACAAATAGGCACACCGAGTCTTAAATTAATAGTCCAGATTTGAACAATAGCTGGGACTTCACACTTGGAAGGGACCAAACCGATTGGCCTCAAACTGTTATCCAGCCATCCCATGTTAGAACAACGTGTTCTAACTGTGTGGTGCTGTCCAAGGTCCTGAAACACAGCACCATTTTTACCAGTTTAAACCATCCTCTGATCTTTCTTGACGGCCTCCTTTGATTTGTAGAGGTTCTCATTGAAATTTTGGGACCGGGATTTTCCCCAATAACAGCTCCCAGACATACACTGTCCCTGTGTAGAATAAAGGAGGATTAGAGAGAGTGAGCGTGGCCGCTCTCTACGGTCAGTAAAAGTTGTATGTCAGGAGAATGATTATGCAGAACTACAGGTTTATGAGATCCTTACATTATGAGGATTCAGTGCAGAGAAGGGAAGAGAGAAGACAAGTGGTGGATCACCATCATGGACTCCCATCAGACAGGCCCTCAATAAAAGGGGGTCAAAATAGAAGAAATAAGAGAATTGGATCAAATAGTTAAGATAATTGTTGGACAATATTCACCATTTAATTGTTGAACTAACTGTTGGCATCCAGATTATTTCTGGAACATCATGAACTATTTAATGTTCCACATAGTTCCTCTTAGAAAATTGTGCTCTCTCTCTCTCTCTCTCTCTCACACACACACACACACACAAATAGCTGGAACATCTGGTCAGGGAAAAACAAAAACATTTCGTCTTCTTTAACGTTTCATCCTAAGAACAAAACAGAACATTGTTTTCCATTTTATTTTTATGGACAAGTCGGCTCCCTTCTCAACAAAGTTTCATCTATTTGCCTCATTTATTTTGGAAAAAAAAAAGTCTTTTGCACCGGTAGGAGCTATTCTGATTCCAGAGGCTGAAGCTTTACTTAGCAAATAGCTCCCTGTTTATTGTTTTATTTAAAGGAATCTAAATGAAATACCTTTGGAAGAGAAACCCGAGGAACTAAATCATAATAAACAAAATAAAATAAAATGGGTGGTGGAGCACCTGGCAGGTCTCGAAAGAGGAACGCCAAGCAAAATTGAAGATCTGGTGTTTAAAGATTGTCCTACTTTGATTGGGTTTTTTTTTTGTGATTAACAATCTTTCTCTCCCCCCCCCCCTTTGGATGGGGCAGGGGACTTTTAATTTTAAAAAAGGGATGGCCCATCTTTCCATAAAAGGGACCCTCTTCCCGGAAGGAGCCTCATTCATAGTTTTGTTCACACAGTTGCCAGCCCGGCAGTTTTAACCTACAACCTCACAACTCAGAGGGATGTACAAGTTGTTTCTGCTATGGACACTCAACCGTCTGCACAACAGCTCCAGGATACGAGGCCTATGACATTGTCTCTGACTTCAGACAAGGTAGGTGGGCAAATAAAACCTTCCTGATAGTTCCAAAGAATTGGATCTGAAGATCCCACTTGCAGATTGCGACTCCTATCTGGAGCTTGGTCTCCTTCCTGCCCAAGTTTTGATCCCTTGCCTCCTTCGATTCTTCATCCTAGCCTTCCCCAAAGAAGGCTGGAGTTAAGCTTGGACAACCGTTGGTCTGAAATGTTATAGGGTTGGACTAGAAGACCCCCAAGGCACACCACACTGTCCCTGGGAATTGGGACACCTTTCATTCAGTCAAAGGTCCCCGAAAGATCTGTCGTCTGAAGTATTAAATCCATGTGCTGCTGTGAAAAACATTTGGGCCAATTATTCTTTGCAGAGTCCTTAAAATGTCTAGATCGTTCTTGTTTCTTTTCTTTTTCTTTTCAAAAAAAAAAATAGCTTTCTATAAGTAAGGCCACGTAGCTTTGTCTTTAAAAACAAACAGGCAACCCCTGAGCGTGGGTGCGGGGGTGTGTACGGTGTGAAACGCCACCCTATTAAAATCCATCCTGATTATATTTAAAATGGAATGTGAATTGCCACATTAATTTTAATGCCTTCCTGGGTTTGTAGCAGAATTAACCTTTGCCTCTGTTTAGCATAGGAAATTCAACCTATTTCTGCTCGGCCACTTAAGGGCAACGTTTTTTTAAAGCGCGGGGATAATTGTATTTTTTTTAAAAAAAATAAAATAAAATAAAATAAAATAAAAGTGTTGCAGTCTTTCAGCGACATGTAATTAAAGATGCAATCTTTTCTGCTCTCTGTGAGTAAGGAGGCTAAGGATCGGGTTGGACCAGAGGAATGTGGTCACGCTGCCTGCTGGGTTTTTTCCCCCCTCAATTTTTTAATGCAGGATCTGATGGCTGGAAAGCAGAAAACTCGGACGGGCGAGAGATTTTACTACGCTGGGATGGACACGACGTCTTCATAGACAGAAACGAACAGGAGGTTGCTGGGTTTCGGGCCCCAGGTAGGCCATCTCCTTGCTAAACCAGTAGGCACGGTTGGATGCGATTAATACAGGTAGTCCTTCATTTACAACAGTTCGCTTAACGACCTTTCGAAGTTACAACAGCTCGGGGAAAAATAAAAAGGGGGGGGGCTCTTGACCATTTTTCACCGTTTGCAACATCCCCACTGGTTCATATTTATGACGGTCGCAGTGTCCCGGGGTCATGTGGTCTCCTTTTTGCAAATGTCTCACTTAGCAACAGAAATGTTGGGCTCCATTGTGGTTTTGCAAGCGGAGTGCTACCTGTAATGTCTGGCAGCAGATGTAATTCTTTCCTCTCTGTTCTCGGCTTGGCTCTCTGCTCCGCTTAGAGAAATTTCTAGGCGATCGGCGTTTTAGCTACGGCCAGTTGCTCTCGGCGGTCCTTCACTTCAGGGACAACGCGACAGGAGTTCCTGCTCCTTCTGTCCGGTTAATTTTGGAAGGGAACGGGGTCTTTTTATCAGCAAGACACGAGAACCCGGAAGAAAGTGGGAACGAAATTCCCTGCAAAGAACGGATTGTGTCCTTCAGGTATCCGCCTGCTTTGATTCTCAGCTTGGTTGGGAAGAGAAATGGCATTGTTTTTTTCCTTTGCAATTCTTTATTCAAGAAAACGCCATAGAATGTAGCTATCTCAGGAAAGCTATAAATAGCTGATGGCAATTATTCCGGATTATTCTAGATGGGAGAAAACCTAACGAGGGTATTCATTGTTCTGGGGTTTTGAAGCTGAGTTTTGCCATGCCTAAACGGATGTTTTGCTGCGCATACTAAACAGCTCTTTAAAACAGCCGATGAAATGACTTGTAAAACCGTTGCTACGTTCAGGGTTTTATAGGCTGAGAGACACAGCAGCAGAGAAAGGAGAAATGGGGAGGGGAAAAAAAAGGAAAAATCATAGAATTAGCTGAAAACTTAGATCTTAAGATGGGAATAATTCTGGTTGAAATAAGGCTAGGATGAGATGGTTAGGTGAGAAGTAATAAACCCCTTGGGAATGGCTGCCAAAGACTTCCTTAGACTTCACAACTGCAAAACTGCTAATAGGTAGTCCTTCACTTACAACCCTTTGTTTAGTGACCATTCAAAGTTGCAACAGTACCGAAAAAAAGTGACTCACACCTATTTTGTCCCGTGACCATCGCAGCATCCCCAGGATCACATGATCAGAATTTGAAAGCTTAGCAACTGGCACGTACTTACAACGGTTGCAATGCGATCCCCTTTTACAACCTTCTGACGAGCAAAGTCAGTTTCACTTAACAACCGCAACGATTCACTTGCCGACTGAGGCAAGGGAGGTCGTAAAATGGGGCAAAACTCGCTTTACAATTGTATCGCTTAGCAGTGGAAATTTTGAGCTTAATGGTGGCCATAAGTCAAGGGCTCCCTGTAGTTTTGGAAGATGCCCGGAGAAGAGATCTATTAGGGCTCTTAGTCTTGAAGACGCCATCTTGCCTTGGAGTAAGGTGGGGGCTCCCTCTGCTGCTTGTGAGCACCCCAGAGGCATCTAGTCAACCCCTCTGAACGCCGAAATGCTGGACTACGAAGGGCCTCAATTTAACAGACCTGTAGATGGGTAACATGCCACAGACATCTTCACAAAGGCAGCTTATTTTATTTTTTTTTTAAAAAGTAATAACCACGCCGGGTGCTGCAATACGCTTTGATGTTGTTCAATTAACTCTAACCGCTGCTGGCAAACAGCAGGATGAGCTGATCAATGCTACATCCCTTCCTTTGTGGAAAGCTATAAATATCCGGAGAACAGCAACAGTCGGGGTTTCTGCGGAGGGAGGGGGAATTAACGGTTTTCATTAAAGAAGAAGAAAACCCACCTAGATTGAGCAAGGGCCTGTTAATCCTTCAGGTGACTTTTCCGCAAGTTTTGTCTGATGACAGTTCCTGGGTCGGTTTGTTGCAGGTTGCACGAGGCAGAAGAGGCCATGGATTTGGTCCTCTCGCCTTTCCAGTTTCAGCGGATGCTTTCCAATCTGACGAAGATTCGGATCCAAGTTCAAAGTAAACCTAGATCGGGTAAGCGGAGCCTCCAAAGAAGGTTAATCCTCATTAGTGTCAGGGAGGAAAAATGAAACGTGGTCACTGCGGTTACCGCTATATACTGCGCTGGGTGAGGCCACACTTAGAATATCACAGTTCTGCACACCACGGTACAAAAACGATGCTCAGACCTTGGGAAGGGTGCAGAGAAGAGCAACGGAGATGATTAGGGGTCTGGAGGCTGAACTGTAAACTGGACAGTTGAGAGAGCCAGGACTAGTCTAATGAAGAGAAGGACTGGGGGAGACGGTAGTACTCTTCCAATATGCCCCAAAGAAGAAGAGGGGGTCCACCTCTTCTCCAAAGCCCCCGAAGGCAGGAGAAGAAGCAACGGATGGAAACTCACCAAGGAGAGAAGCAACCTAGAACTAGGGAGGAATTTCCTGACAGGGAAAACAATTCACCAGTGGAACAGAAGTTGCCTCCAGAAGTTGTGGGTGCTCCATCACTGGAGGTCCTCAAATGAAGTTTCTTCTCCTACAGGCAGGATTGCGCTAAAGGAAGTTCGACTGGCCTCTGCTCGTCCGGGTTTCTCCCAGCGGGCTCCGTGGGTGGAAGAATGCCTCTGCCCACAGGGGTACCAAGGCCAATTCTGCGACTTTTGCACTCCGGGTTACAAACGGGAGATCGCTTGGGGTGGCTCCTTTGCAAGTTGTGTGCCTTGCACTTGCAACCAGCACGGGAGCTGCGATCCTAATTCAGGTGAGCGTAAAGTTTTGCTCCTTCCCCTCTGCATTTTGTTTACTTCTTTAGAAGTAACCGAATGGTGCCACCAGATCCTCCTGGGTAGAATAGCTCACAATAATATTAAACGAAAAGTAAGCAAATGAAGTCTTTCCTCAGATTACAATGATGCCCAGGGCTCGGATTTCTTTTATCACACTCTTGTCTGAATAGTGACTTTTCTTCCCCAAAGCCTTGTTCCCTCTACGGGGGAATTTAAAAGATGGAATCCATGTGCCAACCCCTAGCAAGATGGATTCCCCTCTCTTCCTCTAATGGCATGTGGGAATGGCCCTTAGGAGAAAGAAGGAAAAACTGCACTCTGGACAGTGGTCTGACAGTTGAAATGTGTGTCCAAAGGAGAAGAGACACCCTCTCTAGTTTTCAGGAGAGTAAAAGCAAGAGAAGGGAGGGGTACTCTCAGACTCGTAAGACGGATGCTTGCATTCAAGGTAGTCCGGCCAAGGAGTATTACTAGCTCTGTCTTTTTTGTAAAGTTGCATTAACAGAATCCTGCAAGTTTGAAAGTACATTTCTCCCCCAACACTTCCCTTGTCTTTACAACCCAAGAAACTAAGGAGGGTCCCTTCTGAGATGTTTCCCATGCCCCTTTCCTTGTCTCAACTCATCTCACTCTTATTTGACCGTTGCCTAGTCTGCAGCAATTCTTCCTATCTCCCCAGGACAGGATTTAGATCTCTTGTGGCCGTGAAGGGATTTGAGACTGATAACACGTTTGACCCCTCCTTCCCGATCAGCTGGGTCATCACCTATGATTATACTTCCTAAGGTTTTTCTTTCTGAGAAAATCTTCCTAAGCTGTCCTTGTCTCTGCCCCTTCCCTCCTCCCCCTCCTCCTTCCCCAGGCATCTGCCAATGTCTACACAGCACCGAAGGGCCTGCTTGTGAGCGATGCGCTGTGGGCTTCTATGGCAACCCTTTTCTTGGGCAGCCTGATGACTGCCAACCTTGCCCGTGTCCGGGGCAAGGGCCTTGCGCAACCATGCTGGATAGCGAAGAAGTGGTCTGCACGCACTGTCCCCCGGGACAGAGAGGTGGGTGATCCCCACAGCAGGGCGCCAAGCCCCCAGCCTCAAACGGCAAGCAACATTGGCCCAAACACGACGCTCACCGAGTGAAGTGGTATATAAATCTAAGTGTTGTCGCTATTGCTATTCCGATGATGATGATTATTACTCGGTTGCTTTGCATGCACACTGAGAGTTCCTTGTGGGTCTAATCTCAACTGGCCGATAAAGTATTCTACTTCTAACTCATTGTCGCTGTTATCATCCCCATCCTCAATTATCATGGAAAATGTTGTGTTTGCGTTTCTCAGGTCGCCTCTGTGAGTTATGTGATGATGGTTTCTTTGGGGATCCCCTGGGAAGAAACGGATCGGTGCGCCCGTGCAGCAGCTGCGATTGCCGTGGCAACACGGACCCCAACGCAGTTGGCAATTGCGACACTTTCACCGGCCGTTGTCTACGCTGCTTGCACCACACTGCAGGGGAGCATTGCGAGAGGTGCCAGGAGGGCTTCTATGGAGATCCTTCGGCTGCCAACCCCGCCACCAAGTGTGCCCGTGAGTCCTCCAGCTAAACCTGAGAACCAAGGTTTCTAAGATGTGGCAGGAGGGTCAACAGCGATCAAATTAAGGGTGCTTTTGATCTCAAGAATATAACAGGATAATAGAACTGGAAGGGACCTTGGAGGTCTTCTAGTCCAGCTCACTGCTCAAGCACGAGACCCTAGAGACCAGAACAAATGGACATCCAGTCTCTTCTTAAAAGCCTCCAGTCATGGATCACCTACAACTTCTGGATGTGAGCCGTTCCACTGATTAAAACTCACTTAGCAATTGTCTGGCTTAGCAACGGAAATTTTAGGCTCAATTGTGGACCTAAGTTGAGGACCACCTGTATAACAAGACAAGAAACAATGGAAACAAATCAGGGAAAGACCCAACCTGGAACTAAGGAGAAACGTCCAAACAGTGAGGACAATTAATCAATGGAATGACTTGCCTTCAGAAGTTATGGGTGCTCCATCAATGGAGGCATCTAACAAGAAACCGGACAACCATGTCTCTGTAATGGTATAGGGGTTTCCCACTCGAGCAGAGGGTTGGACTAGAAGACCTCCAAGGTCCCTTCCAGCTCTATCCTGATTGAACTCTGCAGGGTTTTTTAGCCAATTGGTTGCATTTCACCATCACGTTATTTCTCCTTCCTTCTCACCTTCTTTCTCCCTCTCTCTTTCTTCCTAGCCTGCAACTGTAACCCTGATGGCTCTACCCATGGACCAGAAGCTTGTGATCCAGTTTCGGGTCAGTGTCGTTGCCTCCCCAATGTATCCAGACGAGAATGCACCCAGTGCCTGGAAGGCTACTTTGATCTGCAGCCGGGAGTGGGGTGCAGAAGGTAACGGATGCGGGATTGAGGGAGGAGAAGCGGGAGAAGGTTCCAGAAAAGGCAGAAGAGGGGTACATAACCTCTGGTTTGATGCGTTGGGATTACGACTTGGTTCTCTAGAGTTTTGAACCTTAGCAACTTTAAGAGGGGTGGACTCCAACACCCAAGGTTCTCCAGCTGGCATGCTGGCTGGGGAATTCTGGGAGTTGAACTCCTAACATGGTGGGTGGGAATTCTGAGAGTTGGTATATAAGCGTGTTGGCTGTGGAATTCTGGGAGTTGAAGTCCACCCCCTCTTAAAGTCGCCCAGTTAAAGAACGCTGCTCCAGATGACACCTGGCAACTCGGGAGGTTCCCATCCGAGGAGAATCAAACTACATTAAACAAAACATGTCCTCTTCTCTCTCTCTCTCTCTCTCTCTTCCCCCCAAGTTGTCAGTGCCACCTGATGGGCACGCAGAGCAACATCTGTAACCCCACTTCAGGGCAATGCAGCTGCCACCCCGGCGTGACAGGACTATCATGCAACCAGTGCCAAGATGAGTTCTTTGGATTGTCTTCCCAAGGCTGCCAAGGTAGGCTCAACTTCCCTTCGCGAAGGACTTCACTGACCCATCGTGGGAGAGGTGGAGGGGAGCGTTGGGGACCTCGAAATGTGGTTCATGTGAGGCTCTTCCTATCCGTGACACCAGAAGGCAGGACAAGAAACAGTGGGTGGAGACTGACCGAGGAGGGAAGCAATCTGGAACGAAGGAGAAAATTCCTGAGCAATTCATCAGTGGAACGACTTGCCTCCAGATGTTGTGGGTGGCTTTCAAGGATCCGAAAGGGGGTTTCCTGTTTGAACTAGGAGGTTGGACTAGAAGACCTCCGAGGTCCCTTCTAATTCTGTTTTTTCTCCTTTACTTGGTACCCACCGAAGATAATATTGGGGCAAGGAGGTGGCCTCGTGATGACTCACCCCACCCACCCAAATGCATTTACCACTTTTCGTTTCTTTCCAGCCTGCCACTGTTCCCAGATTGGTTCCGTCTCCCTCCAGTGCCATGACAACAGCACTTGTGTGTGTAAGAAGGGCTTTGTGGGTAACAAGTGCGACCAGTGTGATGTGAACTATTTCTTTGACCTGGAAAGCAAGCAATGCCGGGAGTGTCCCCTCTGCTACAGCCTTGTGAAAAAGGAGGTAGGATTCTGCTTTGATCAGCCAACGTAGCAAGCCTTTCGGTCAGATTAATTGAATGTTCTCGCTCAGTAACTCCCTTGGAATAGCAACTCTCTTGATCGGCCTTTCTGCCCCATCTTAACAGTAGATCAATCAGCCTTAGATGTATGCAGATAGTCCTCGGCGGCACGACCGGAATCGAGCCAGAAGTTCCCATGTTAAGCGAGTGCTTTTAACGATCTTTCTTGGCACAGCTGTTAAGTGAATCGCTGCAGCTGTTAAGTTAGTAGCACGGTTATCAAGTGAATTTGCGTCCCTGCTTGACTTTGCTTGTCAGAAGCTGTGCAGGGTAGGCCACAAATGGCGATCACGTGACTGACGTCGTAATTACGAGTCAGTTGGCGAGCATCACAGCCACGTGACCTGGCAGGCACGTGTGATGGCCACAAATACGAGAGCCTGTCCTAAGGCCTCTTCTTTCAGCCATAGAATAGAATAGAATAGAATAGAATAGAATAGAATAGAATAGAATAGAATTTGGAATGGAATGGAATGGAATGGAATTCTTTATTGGCCAAGTGTGATTGGACACACAAGGAATTTGTCTTCAGTGCATAAGCTCTCATTGTACATAAAAGCTACAAGTGATAAATCATTGTCATCATAAAAATGCATTCATCATCAATCATAAGATACAACACTTAGGGATAGAATCAACATAAATCGTACTAGAAAACTAAATAAAACAACATAAATAGGAAAGATACAAGCAACAAAGTTATAGTCATAAGCAGAAAAGATGAGAAGAATAATATTAATGTAGTCTTACTAAATAGTTTGATAGTGTTGTGGAAACCCACTTGTCCGGAATAATATAGGGTCTCCTGCTCAAGCAGGGGGTTGGACTAGAAGACCTCCAGGGCCCCTTCCAGCTCTGTTCTATTTAGGGGGAGGTGAGGTCTTTCTCCAAGATAGACTCGTGTTGACTTCTTTCCTGTGCAGACGGACAGGCTCAAAGACAAGCTGGCTGAAATGGGAGCCCGGTTGCAGAACCCCAGCTGTGACCCATCCAAAAACGAATATTATCATGTGTTGCTTGGCGAGAGCCCACGTGGAGACCACCTTCAGCATCCGTACCTGTTAGAAGGTAAAAAATGATGGATCATCTTACCATTTTTCCTGGAGGAAGAGAGCTGGGGCTCCAGAGAAGACTAGAAAAAGGCAGTAGAGACCAAACCGTTAAATGACCTTTGTTATCTTGTTATCTTAACTGTCTTTAGTTTCTCCAGATTGTAAATCACCCCGGTGTGGCTGTTGCACATCTGTTATCAGAGGAAGAAGGCAGAGCAAAAATAACAGAACAACAGAGCTGGAAGGGACCCCGGAGGTCTTCTAGTCCAACCCCTTGCTTGAGCAGGAGACTCTATTCCATTTCAGACAAATGGCTGTCCGGCCTCTTCTTAAAAACCTCCACTGATAAACATCAGAAAGTATAGCTGTGACTGGAGCCCTCCAGGACCGTTAACACTTTTATGAAGTAAATGGAACAAATCTCTTTACGGGGCCACATTGTTTGCAAAAATACGATCCTGGTTTTTCAAAAGATTCTCAAGTAGCACGTAGGGCCAACTGACCATTTATATAGAATAGAGAATAACAGAGTTAGAAGGGACATTTGAGGTCTTCTAGTCTGATTCCCCCCTCTGCTTGAGCATAAGATCCTCTAGTTTTCCGGGCAAATGCTGCCTAATCTCTTCTTGGAAACCTCCAGTGATGAAGCGCCCACAACTTCTGGAGGCAACTGATTAATCGTTCTCACTGTCGGGAAATTTCTCCTTAGTTCTAGGTCGGATCTTTCCTTGATAAGTCTCCATCCGTTGCTTTTTGCCCTGCCTTCTTCTGGTCCTCTGGAAGTTTGATTTTTGGCAAAAGTCTCCTGCTTTTCAGTGGCTGAAATTCCACCAAAGCGGGCATCAAATCCCCAAGTTTTGTTTCCAAACATTCACAAATCAGGGTTTTTTTGGCCAAGGGTTAAAATTTCAGGATCTGAAGGTCCCTATCTCGCTTATAGCATCGGATCCATAGAAGGGCTAGGGAGGTGGACTCCCCTGTATCGGCTTTTCTTTAGAGGAATGGGCCAGGAGAGCCCACCCTGAACGAGGTTGTCTCGGTTGCAGGAGCCAAAGCTGCTTTCTTGGAGAAGATGACGGATCTGAAGGACCTGGTGGGAGATGCCCACCGTCGGCTGAGCAACGTTAGCAGAACCATCGCTTGCGACAGGCAACGGGCTGCCAAAGCGTGCGGGCTCCTTTCCGACGTATCTTCCACCTTGCAGTCCACCCATGAGGACATCCAGCTGGCCACCGAGGTCCTGGAGAGCACGGTACCCAACATTTGTCAATCTTTCTTTCTCCACGCCCGTCCACCCGCCACGCTGCTTAAGGTGCTGAGGTGGCCCCCATAAGTCCTTGAGTTGCAACCGCAATGGAGCCCAAAATGTCCATTGTCAAGCAAGACCATTGTTAAGTGAGCGTTGCCCCATTTTACGACCTTTCCTGCCACAGCTCTTCAGTGAATGGCTGACGTGGTTATGTTAGCAACACGGTTGTCAAGTGAATCTTTCTTCCTCATTGACTGCTTATCAGAAGGTCACAAAAGGGGATCACGTGACCCCCGGCCAACCGTCATAAATATGAGTCAGTTGCCAAGCGTCCGAATTTTGATCAAATGGCCACAGGGATTCTGCAATGGTCGTAAGTATGAAAAATGGCCGTAAGTCAGCTTTTTCAGGGCTGTTACAAATTGTTATAATTCAAGGACTACTTGTATTCATCTTAACCACAGTCTGTTTCTTCTTCTGTCTCCATCTACTGACCCAACTAGGTAACATCATCAGTGCTAGAAGAGAGTGGGGTTTGCTCTCTCTCCCCCTTCTAGCACTGATGACATTACTTAGTGTGGTCATAAAACGTCTGCGAGGAAACCACCAAGCTCAGAGATCATCAAGGACCCCACAGTTCAATCCTGAGCTATAAATATTCTCAAAGATTCGTACATAAATGTCCATAAGGCCATTCAACAATGTGACTTAAGTTGATTTGGCCACAAGAAGGGGAAATTCGACACAGGAGCGACAACACGTAATCCAAATTTCTAAGCAGTCTTCCAGCAGAGAGCTGGGGGTGGGGGGGTGGGGGGTGATCAAATGCT
>JANHFL010002008.1:81064-97779 GCA_032468155.1 Oxyrhabdium leporinum | reverse complement strand
CCCCCCCCCCCCCCCCCCCCCCCCCCCCCCCCCCCCCCCCCCCCCCCCCCCCCCCCCCCCCCCCCCCCCCCGACACACGAGCTGCTTCCGAGATGACAGGAGCTGAATGTTATTGGGGTAGATTACGACACAACATCTTTTCCCCGTTTTTGTTTTTTTTTCCCCAAATAGTTTTATTAAGAATTCTAAGTCACAAGAATAAGAACTCGTATGCAAGGAGTGTAGAAATGCAAAATGAAAAGTATTTTAAAAAGCGTATATTAAAAAAGAAAGGAAAATAAAGAAGTAACTTCCTCCTTCATCCCAGCAAGTAAAATACCATCTGAATAGTTCAGTTGTATTTTTTTCCATAAGCATAAAGTCCAGTTAATTGTATTTTCTTCGTTAATCGAAGCAGTCAATTTATGCTCGTCTCTGCTGATTCCCATTCAACTTTTGCGGCCATTTGTCCATTGTGGGCAAAATCCAACTTGCTATTTTTTATTTTAGCTTTTTGAAATCAACTGAGATTTACCAAAATAATATTAATAATAAAAAAATCCCACCAATCTCCTGATACTCACAGGGACTTGGACGGGTCAGTCACTTTCTCCTTCCTTTTGTGTTAGTTCCAGTTGCACAGCCACACAGCCGCAGGAGTTGCTGCCGCAGCAGGATTTACAGAAATCTGTCTCCAATTTACAGAAGCGGAGCCCGTCAACCAGCCAGGAGGTGAGTAGGACAAAGACGGGCGTTCAAACTCAAAAGACGGGTGTTCGAATTCAAACGCTTGGCAACTGGCATGTACTTAGGACAGTTGCAGCATCCCCGGGTCATGTGATCCCCTTTTGCGACCTTCTGACAAGCAAAGACAACTGCCGAAGCCAGGTTCACTTAACAGCCGCGTGACTCACTGAACAACGGCAGGGATTCGCTGAGCAACCGTGGCAAGAAAGTTCATGAAAGGGGACAAAGCTCAGTGAGCGACTCAGTGAGCGACATAGAAAATGGAAATGTTGAACTCCGTTGAGGGTCCTAAGTCGAGGACTGCCCATAAACTCTTCCTCTTTTTCTTATCCTTCCGCAGAATACAAATTCAGCACCCGGTGGTATAAAATCATGGGCGCAGCTGAATGGAAAGCCAGCCAGACTAGAAGGTGGTAAGTATCCCCCCCGTCTGCGGGCGGTTTGTGCTTAGGCAGGTCCGTTTTTCCCATCCTGAGTTGGAAGGACGAGCCTTGTGGATGGCGCCATCCTGATCCCCGGGCCTCTCTTTCTCTCCTCCCCAGGTTCAAGGGTCTCAAACCGACTGTTATCCTTCTCTCCCGAGGATTTTCCAACGTTGAAAGCAGCTGGAGAGCAGGACAGGTCTGGCAAAGAAAAGGGCACCTTAGATCTGTCGTATGGGCCCGGACCAAGCCTCCGCCCTCAGAGTACGTACCTGGGACATCCTCCCTCCTCCTTGCCCAGGGGACAACCTGCAGAGACTTTTCACTACCTGGAAAAATGATGTTTGTGTGGAGTGGGGTGGATGGGAAGGAAGGAAGGAAGGAAGGAAGGAAGGAAGGAAGGAAGGAAGGAAGGAAGGAAGGAAGGAAGTGGATGGTATGATAGCAGTCTTCCCATGCTTGAAGGCCTGTCACAGAGACTGAGGGGTCAGTCTATTCTCCAAAGAATGTAGGAGAAAAAGAAACAGTTGGAAACTAAGCAAGGAGAGAAGCAACCTAGGACTAAAGAGACATTTCCTAACAGTGAGAGCAATTACTGGAACAATTTGCCTTCCTTCCTCTTTCTCATCCTAATTTATCTTCTCCTTCCCCTTCCCTCTCATGAAGGCCTGAAGCAGGAGATGAAGAGCGAGTCAGTAGATAGAAATATTCAGAATTTGGGGAACCCAACAGTCTTTAACATTTTGAAAGATGCTTGAAATCATGAAGAAAAAAAACCACGTGAACATCCTAACATTGCCAATTGCGCTCTCTCTCTCTCTCTCTCTCTCTCTCTCTCTCTCTCTCTCTCTCTCTCTCTCTCTCTCTCTCTCTCTCTCTCTCTCTTTCTTTCTCTTTTTCTTCTTTTTTCCCCCCTTTTTCTTTCTTTCTTTTGCTCAGATGTGACAAGTTGGAGGGAAGGTGGTGGCAGAAACAGCTCCTCGGCCACCTTGCTGTCCTCCTTCCCAACTGAGCTGGGTACCAAGAGCTCCAGCGCAGGAGAGGAAGCTCCGACCTCAGCCAATGGGGCCGATCCGAAGCAGCCCTGTCTCCGCCCGTCTCTGCTTCCTCGCAAAGGAGCCTCCCAGTTTATGGCCAACACCTACCAGCCGCCCACATACCACGACATGCTTCCCGCCTTCGTAAGTCCTTGAACGCCTTCCAAATTTTATCTGCTGCTTTCCAAGAGACTGGAAGCCACCTGTGGACTTCCTAAATACAGGCAGTCCTCAACTTACAACAGGATGCTGCAACCACCGTAAATATGAGTCAGTCGTCAAGCCGTCCGTGTGGGTAAATTGCGTGTCCATGGGGATGCTACCATGGTTGTGAGTGTGAAAAATGGCCCCTTTTCCCTGTGCCGTTGCAACTTCACTAAATGAACTGTTGTGAGTTGCGAGCACTTGGGCATTGATAAATCCAGTGTATTCTCTTCCCCCTTACACAGCAGGTTCCTAAATAGTTATAAACTTGCCCGTCTTTATTTATCAAAAATACTACACACACACACTTAAATTCAAAAGGAAGTTGTCTGCAAGGATTAACACGGTGCATGTTGTCGTCCTGGGAAAGAAAAAAAACGGAGGGAGTAACCGTTTCTGACACTTGTTTTTATGTCTGCTCTCCCATCTCAGATGTGTTCAAATCCGCCAGCCGAGACCCCAAGCCTGCCTGAACGGGGGTCCTTTCCCCTCCCCTCCTTCTGTCTGGAACCCCGCGTCCCCTTCCGGCAACATCCACCCGGCGACCAAGACGGGTAAGTGGGTAGCGTTGTGCGAGACCGTGGTCAATCCGGGCCGTGCTGATGGTTGTGGTGTCTGCAGCCGACAACGTTCTCGACTTACGACAGCCCGCTGAGTGACCGTGCAACGTTAAAAGGGGACTTAGGACCGTTTTTCACGCTTAACGACTGTTGCAGCATCCCCTGATTAAAATTCAGACGCTTGGCTTGGGTGAATCCCGAGGTCAAGCGAATCACCTTTTGAGACCTGACCGGCAGAGTCAATGGGGGAGCCGCAATAAAACGGACTAATTTACAATTGGTTTGCCAGGCTGATGTCCGTGCTTTTCCAGTTTTTGGCTTGCGTTCATCGCTGCCGCGCGGCCCGCTGCAATCCAACAGCTTGCATGTTGCCAAATCTCAACTTTTAAGACTTCAGTTCCCAGAATTCCCCAGGATTAGAGGTTGAAATCCACGCATCTTAAAGCAACCCCCCCCCCTGGGGGGGGACGGTTTCTCCTCCCCCTTCTATCACCCCATAACTCGCTGATGTTCCCGTTGAGATGAGCTGGCAATCTGTCAATTCCCAGGGAGAGATCTACGGTGTACTCATCCGTCCCCCGCCCTTGGCCCTTGATCTCCAAAGATCTGGAGATCCTTGTTGAAGATGCGCTGAATCGGGCCGGCTTTGTCTCTCCCTCTGCCTCTCGTGATCCCAACCTAGAGGTTTTTACACTCCCTCCTTTCTCCACCAAAACGTTTTCCCCAACTCTCTTCTCTCCGTTGCAGGAAAGACAAGCGGCTTGGGGCCCCACGACCAATTCGTCCGGTCCGACCGGCGGGAGAGCGAGTCCCCAGACCGACCATCATCAACGCAGAGAACCTGAAAGGTCTGGATGAACTGGACAACGATACGGAGGACGGCTGGGCAGGTAAGGCCCTCCACACCCTTGTTCTACAGACTCTACATTCTTTCTCGCACACCTGGGTCTGCACTTCCTGGTTTAAGGAAACACTCTTTTTCTAGGCTGTGCAACGAATTGTGGTTTGCACCTGCGGGGGTTGGGGTCAGTCTTAAATTCAGAATCAGGGTTAGCTAAGCTGCGCTTGGAAACCCAACGGCTTTGGATTAGTTTTAGGCTTAAAGCTAGGCTAGGCTAGACCTAGAAACAAATAGCTTTTGCCTTTAGTTTTCCGCCAAAGAGCCCGACAAACTGATTCCTTGTTTGGTGAGTAAGTTCATACTGAAATAGCAGCGGCCTAGTTGGCTTAGTTGCTCCTCGTTCGGTTCCTTGTTTTTTTTCCCCTAGGAATTCACGACGAAGTGGATTACTCCGAAAAACTGAAGTTCAGTGAGGATGAGGAGGAGGAAGAAAACCCCAAGGATGGAAGACAGAAATGGTAAATGGAAAGAGATCCACTTGTAGTGGGTTAATGCGTCTCATGTAGAAAAAAGTCTGGGTGAGTTTGCCCCAATCACCGGGTCCCACCTTTGGCACGAAAGACAGTTGGGTGACTTTGGGCCAATCATCAGGAGGCTGGGAGTTCTAGTCCCGCCTTAGGCGCCGTACCTGGGTGACTTTTGGCCAGTCCCTCCCTCTCAGCCCATCCTACCTCACAGGGTCGTGGTTGTGGAGAAAATAGGAGGAGGAGGAGGAAGTATTAGGTACGCTCGCCGCCTTGAGTTATTTATAAAAACGATTTAAAGGCAGGATAATATGAATACATGAATAAAAAGGCCTCCATGCCTCCATTGGCAGGAACAGCTGGGATCCCCGAAGGCCGCCTTCACTGAGCTTGGCCGAAAACACCGACGTCAGGTACCCCACCGAGGACCCCAAGACTTGGAACGACTCAGCCAGCCTCTCTCGGTCCATCCGCAAAGTGTCGGAAAGTCTGCCAGGCTCGAGAAAGATGAACGGCTGGACCCCTCTGCCAGAATATCAGGTATTTTGAACTGGGCCCCAAACTGCAGAATTCACAGCTTGCGAATCTCTGGCGAGTAATTTGAAAAGGGAAAAAAAAAAAGAGTCTAAAATTCGGATTTCCCCTTCTCTGCACATAAGCACCAGAAGATTAAAAACTGCCCAGTGCAAAAGTAGTCCTCGACTTAAGAACAGTTTGTTTAGTGACCGTTCAAAGTTACAATTCGATGGGACTCAGGGCATCCCCACGATCACGGGCTCAAAATTCAGACACTGGCCAAGTGGCTCCTATTTATTGATCGCAAGTCGCTTGTTTCGAATCTGTTGTAACTTCAAACGGTCGCAGGGACGATCTGCAATCGGTAGAGTGGCTTCTCTCCGTCTTCTTTCTAACGAGTCGGCCGTGTGGATTTCCACACCCTTATCTCACGTCGTCTTGTTGTGATGCCGGTTTCTTCATTCTTGACCAGAAACCCCCGCTGTCATGTCTGCGGCAACAGTGCTCAGAAGAAAAAGAAGAGAAGCCGCCCCTGAGACAGAAGTTCGTCTACTCGGAAATGTCGGAAGCCGTCGAGCGGGCGAGGCGGCGACGGGAAGAGGAAGAGCGAAGAGCACGGGAAGAGCGCCTGGCTGCCTGCGCGGCGAAATTGAAGGAGCTGGACCAGAAATGCAAGCTCGCGCAGAAAACGGGAGACGGTCCCAAACATGTCGAGAATGACGAACTCCGATCCTCGACCTCGGAGAAGAACGCCGTCTCGGAGAGCAGCCACGTAACTCGCAGAGGTAAGGGCGTGCAGATAGGCGTATGGTTCAGACATTCAGGTAGGATCTGGACGCCGCAAACCTCTTGTCCGGAAAAAAACCATGATGAAAAATGGAGTGTAGGTCCCATTGTGTCAGGACCACCCATTAATTTCCAGTTAAGATCATTTATTTGCTCCCCTAGTGGAGGTTATCGCTAAATCGGTGCTAGATATAACAGAATTTAAGAGGGATTGGATTGCTTAGAGGGACTCCAGGCTGATTACTTGCTTGACTTTGCCTCCAGGTTCTGCCTCGTCTTCTCCTATGCTTAAGTGGCAAGTCTGCCATTCGTCCTATCTTAAGTCTAGCTGATGTAATAATATGTGGGAAAGACGTGAGATGGGGTGAAGAGATGCTGCCTAGGGAGCAGTTAGATAAGATACAGCATAGCCCAGAGCTGCACAAGGGGCAGAGACTCAGAAGAGACCCTCCCTAATTTCTTAGGCTGTAAAAGGGACAGTGGGAGATTTGTACTTTCAGACTTGCAAGATTCTGTTAAGGTAGCTTTACAGTAAAGTAGAATTAGTTTGCAGGCTTACAACTGGTCACTTAGCGAGCATTCAAAGATACAACAGACACTCCCCCCCCCCAAGAGACTTCCCATCCAGCTAGTGTTCTCTTAACGACCGTTGTGTTTGCTTTATGACCGCCGTAAAACAGCTCATAAAATCGGGAGCGATCACCCATTTTGTGACTCTTACGACTTGCAAAAATAATTTGTCAGAATGGCCCACTAATACGATCGTCACCACTTGCAAGCTTAAAGCAAACATACCTTTTACCCCTTGTGTTTCCCTGCCTGGTAAGGCTGACACGTTGCTCCATTGCCTTAGAGAGCTTTCGATTGTTGCCTTCTCCTTTCCTTCCTCCTTAGCCGTCCCTGAGTCTCACACCCAGGAACCCCCTTCCGGTTACGTGGATGAGGAGACCCCAGCAGCTGCCTCCACGGCCCTTCGGAGTAGCAGCGAGGAGGAGCTGCGTGAAACCGTGTCCCCCATGCAGGAATTTGGCAAATTCCCCAAGCTGCTTCCCCCACGGTTCCAGAGAAAGCAGCAAGTAAGAGAAGGAAAACGATTTTGTACCTTTTTTTCTCATTCATTTGGGGTTTTTGCAAAGCGGGTTGAAGTTTGGGGCCATTTCAGACCAATGGTGCCCAATCTCTTCTTAAAAACTTCCAGTGTTGGAGCATTTACAACTTCTGGAGGCAAGTTGGTGAATTGTTCTAACTGCCAGGAAATTTCTCCTTAATTCCAAGTTGCTTCTCTCTTTCATTAGTTGCCATCCGTTGCTTCTTGTCCTGCCCCCAGGGGCTTTGGAGAATAGGTGGACCCCCTCCTCTTCTCCATGGCAGCCCGTTAAATATTGGAAGACTGCTGTCACATCACCCATAATCCTTCCCTTCATTAGGCTAGGCTCTTAACTATCCCTCATATGTAGCTTCCAGACGAAAGGCAGATCAGAAAGTCATTAGGTGTCTGTTTTACCTTGAAACAAATCCTAGAACGGAGATTTCAGCCTGGTTTGACTATCTGCTTTTCTTTTCGATGTCTTTGGGGGCGGGGGGATAAGTTTGCTTTCTTTCGATGTCTTTTTTTCTTTTCTTTTTTTGTAAATTTGCTTTCCTTTTCGATACAGGACTTCTCAGTGCCACGTTAATGACTTTTCCGTGTTTTCTTTCAGGACCATCTCTACAAAATGCAAAACTGGCCACCCTCCCAAGTCTATCCACCTTCTTCCCACCCTCAGCGGACTTTCTACCCAGCCCACCCACAGATGTTGGGGTTCGATCCTCGATGGTTAATGATGCCTTCTTATATGGACCCTCGGGTTACCCCGGGACGCCCACCTGTGGATTTCTACCCTTCATCCCTTCATCAATCAGGTAAAACACTTGTGAAATTTGAAAAAAAAAATAATTGTGTGAAGTTTCCTATTCATTCCTTGTGTTTTACTTTTATTTTTCCCATTGTTTTCATTCATTTATTATTTCCCTTTTTCTCTTTCAACAAGGCTTATCTATTCATTCATGCACTCATGTCTTCTATCCATCCATCTACCCATCCAAGTCTTTTATCTACCCATCCATCCGTCCCTCTATCGAAGGCTTCTCTCTCTCTCTCTCTCTTTCTCTCTTTCTCTCTTTCTCTCCATCTCTTAGAATATATTTATCTATTGTCTATATCATCTATCAATCCATCCATCTTTTCTCCATCCATCCATCCTCCCATTCATGTCTTTTATCCAACCATCCATCTATGCCTTCTGTCTTTCTCTCAGTCTCCATCTCTGTGTCTCTTTCACTATCTCATCCCTCCATCCACGTCTTCTCCCTCTTTCTCTCCATCCCGTCCATCCACCGGCTTCTGTATCTTTACTGCTCTAAAATTGTACATAAAATCCACTTTGATTTCACTTGCCTTGCGGTGACCTGTCTTCTGTGCCATCAGGAAAGAAATAAAAATAAATCTCTCTGTTCCTTACACTTAGGCAGCATGGAGTGTGATCTGACTTACATTTTCTCTCTTTCTACCTCTGCTAGGGATTATGAAGCCCGCCATGCAACCAGATTCCATGAACGGGGGCAGCTGCCTGTCGGAGGAGCAGAGCTGCCAATCTGTGGGGCTGCAGGAGAGAAAAGGGGAAGCCACGCCCATCTGGGGTCCGGAAAGTTTTGTCCCTTTGCCGAGCAAGAGCTGTTCTGTTTCCCAGCCAAAGCAAACAGAGATTGTGCCAGAGGAAGGATTACATACCAGGTAAGTGTAGGCTCACCCACGCGGAGTTTAAGATGCTAAACACAAGTAGTCTTCATTTAGTGACCATGTTGGGAGATTGACAACTTGGCCACTAAATGAAGCGGCTGCTAAGTGAAACCGCCCTTGCTTATTATCTTACTTCAGCTTCCCTTTGCTTCAGAGACCTGCAAAGGTCGTGAAAACGAGGATTGCACACGAAGTTACTTTTTCACCCCGTATATAACTGCGTAGGGTCACTAAACAAGGCCATTCGGTAAACGGTTTTACCTGTAATGGGGCTGCCATCAATTTGATTCCTTGTTTTTTTTAGAGGGAGGTGGTTTGGAGTCAGTGTTGAGTTGCTCCAGCATGGTGAAGGGAGAAAGAGAGGCATTCCTTCGTCTCGCCTACAAATCTTAAGCATTTTACCAGAAGGTTATGCCACGGCCTTTCTGTCCTTGCAAATCAAAGCTGGTGAAAGCCTGGCAAAAACAAAATTAAAATAGATCTCATTTACATTTGTCTGCCATTCAGCAGAGACGGTACGAGCCCATCTCACCTCTTTAATACAGGTAGTTTTCGATTTATTGCCTTAATTGAGCCCAAAATTTATGTTGCTAGGTGAGACGGTTGTTAAATGAGTTTTGCTCCATTTTACGACCTTCCTTGCCACGGTGGTTAAGTGAAGCACTGAAGTTAGTAACATTCGTTCTTAAGCGAAACTGGATTCTCCATTGACTTTGCTTGTCAGAAGGTCGCAAAAGGGGATGACCCCGGGGCACTGCAACCGTCATAAGTACGAGTCGGTTGCCAAGCGTCTGAATTTGGATCATGTGACCATGAGGAGGCTGCAACGGTTGCAAGTGTGAAAAACCGTTATTAAGCCATTTTTCTTCAGTGCTGTTGTAACTTTGAGTGGTCACTAAACAAATTGCTGTAAGTCAAACGCTACCTGTAATTTCTCCCTCCTCTTAGTCCATAGCAACCACTTGGGAGAGTGTTAGCGATAGGATGGTGGGGTATCCGTGCAAAAACATGGTTCTTCCTGCTCCCCAGCTCCTTACGTGGAATTCCTTCTTTTTTGGGGGGGCTCCTTTTTTTTTCCAGGGTTGAGAACTCTTACTCTGCGCCCTCAGGGCTAAACACCCAGCGTGACTTCTTCGAAGAAGTTGGAGAAGACTATTTAAGCTCCTTTGAGAAGAAAGCCCAGGGGAATTTCGACCGGTGCCTCAGTCCCGCCCAAAGGGCGCCCCAAGAACGTATCTTCCAGCCCCCCGAGTGCGGCTCTGACCTTTCCGATCCTTGTGATGCGAGCCTGTTGAATTCCCCTTTGGAGTCCGGTTCCGTTCCGGATGAGAAGAAGTCCGAATACAACGGTTGGGAGATCGGCCCTTTTTCCAAAGCCTTGGAAGGGTCCCCTTCAGGGAAAGAAGAGCTCTTCCAGGAGGACTCGTTGTTCGGTTCCGAGATGTGGAAGAAGGAAGGATCGGCCAGCAAGCAAGCCGGCCCCGGGACTGGGTGGACGTCGCCCGAGAACCGGAACGCCAGCGGCCAAACGTCGCAGCAGCAAGAGCAAACGGGCAGAGCTCGCCGATCCGGTCCGATTAAGAAGCCGGTCCTGAAGGCTCTTAAAGTGGAGGAGAAGGAAAAAGAGCTGGAGAAGGTGAAGGCGGACGGCGAAGAGGCGTCCCATCCCGCTAGAGAAAAGGGGCCCCTGCCAAAGGCGTCAGAGGAGATCAATCCTGGGGGGCTTGTCCACTCCGCCCGCTACCGCCCGCTGGACGAAAGAGGCTCCCCTCAAGCCCCCGTCCAGGACAGCGAGAGGCGGCGTCACGAAGAGCCTGAGGAGGAGAGCAAAGAAAAGGAGAAGGCCACCAAGGAGCCAGAGGGCAAGAATCCGCCCAGGGAGTTTGCTGAGCTGCCTCCCACCAAGAGAAGCAACTGGATCTTCATTGATGAGGAGCAGGCCTTTGGCGGACGGGGGCAAGGACGGGGCCGTGGACGCGGCTTCCGGGAATTCACCTTCCGAGGCCGCAGCAACACGGCGGGGTGCGGAGGCGTGGCGGCTGCTGCTGCTGCCGCCGGTGGTAGTGGCGGAGGGACCCTCCGTGGCGCTTACAGCAGCACCAGCAGCAACGTCGGGGGTCTCCCGAGAAGTAGCCGAGGACGAGTCTTGCGAGACTTCAATCAGGGGGAGGAGTCCCCGCGGGGAAAGCCCAGGCGCCGGATTGCGAGCGAGACCCACAGCGAGGGCTCCGAGTACGAGGAACTGCCGAAGCGCCGGCGTCAGAGGGCCTCTGAGAATAATAACGAGGGTTCCCTGGCGGAAAGAGAAGAGGGCGACCTCCAGAAAGGGGATTTCCATGATTCCTGGAGATCCAACAAGATCTATTCCGACGATCAGGACGCCAAGTTGAGGACCCCGCGAGCTTTCGGGCGATCGTTGCCTCCAAGGTTGAGCAACTCCACGTACGGGCGGCGAGGATTCGTTTCCAAGGAGTCTTCCCAGTGGCAAAGCCGAAATGGTGGGAATTCTTGGCAAGACTACGGGCACAACGCCCCTCTGGATGCCTTTGGCATCAGGCGTCTGCCAGAGAGGGATTACAGCCAAGAGTCTTACAAGGCTTCGGACGCGTTTGGCCGTCGGGCGTTCGAAGAGGACTACGGAGGGGATCCCGAAAGCGCGGAGAACCGGCCGTTCCGTCGACGGCGTCCCCCTCGTCAGGACAAGCCTCCCCGATTCAGGCGCTTGAGACAGGAACGCGAGTCCGCGGGTCAGTGGACGCCCGAAGATGGTGGAGCCAACTTTGTCGCTTGCCAGTGGCCCAGGGGAGCCAAACTGGCCACGACGGATTATAACCCGTCCTCCAACGGAAGATCTCCGGAACTCGCCTATCAGAATACCTCGGATCACGCCAACGAAGAGTGGGAGACGGCCTCAGAAAGCAGCGACTTCAGTGAGAGGCGGGAGAGGAGGGGCGGCGGGAACTCGGAGAACGAGGCACCGCTGGACGGCGGGGTGCCCGGGACCACCTTGGGGGAGAAGAGAGACCTGGCCAAGAGGAGCTTCTCCAGCCAGAGGCCCCTGGTAGATCGTCAGAGCCGGAAATCCGATCCCGTAGGTTTTGGGGAGAAAGCCGTACGAGCCGGTGGGAACCGACCGGCGTCCTACTATGAAAACCAGCAGAACGTGCTACAAATGAGGAGCAAAAGGTAATATTATCTCCCCTTTCTTAAGAAAAGAGAGACAGTATTTGGATACAGAGCGGACCTCCTGGTCCAGCTCGGTCTTGAGATCGTGCGGACTTCAACTCCCAGAATCCCCTGGCTAGCATGGTCGGTCTGGGGAATTCTGGGACTTGAAGTCCAGGCATCTCAAAGTTATTCCGGTGGAGAAACAACGGTCTCCCTTAAGAAAAGAGGCAGTATTTGAATAGAGCGGACCTCATAGTCCAACCAATCTTTCTCAACTTTTAGACTTCAGCTCCCAGAATTCCCTAGCTCCCAGAACTCTTGACTAGGGAATACTGGGAGTTGTAGTCCACACATCTTAAAGTTGAGAAGCACTGTTCCGACTTGTCGATTTGCAGCCGTCACGACTTACAACCCCGCTGGCCAGGCTCCATTACAGTCATAACTCGAGGACTCCCTGTATTGCTTCGTAGTTCTGAACTGAAAGCAAGGCTTCTGCCCCTTTGGCCTAGGTAACATTTCCGGCCTATTTCTGCCAGGACCATCTTCCCTACTGACTGTTTCCCTGCAGATCTCCGGAAGAAAATGGCGTTCTTGATAACGGCAGCCCTGGACGAAACCGTTCCGCTTATGGGTCTCACTCCAACCTGAATGGTGCCGAAACCCTGGAGAAAAGGCAAGAGAAGGAGCTGAAGTCTGCGGTCAACGAGATGGGAGAGACCATCAATCCGTTCGAGCTGAGCTACAGAAGTAAGTCCCTTCGAGGGTGCCGGAGAGAAACCCGCACTCCTTTGCAGGAAGACACTTCCGATGTTCTGTGCGTGCATATGTTATTTGTATCCTGCCTTTATTTTTTTCATAAATAAGGCGGTGAACTTATCCGGCACACCTTCCTCTTCCTATTTTCCGGATCACCCAGCTGGCTTTTGTGCTAAGGCAGGACTAGAACTCACCGTCTCCTGGGGATTGACCCAAAGTCACCCAGCTGGCTTTCCTGCCTAAGGCGAGACTAGAACTCCCAGCCTCCTGCTTTCTGGGTGCCTCGTGCACCAGTCTTCCCAAGCCCAAATTCCCACAGCCTTAAAGGGCTGCGAGAGAATCCACTTCCCAGAGAGACAGGTTTCGAACTTGAAAACTGAACTCGTGTCCTAACGCTTGTGTGCCGCTGCGCAGGTGGCGTGATGGAGAGCCGTGGGCCGGGGCCTGGGGCAGAGGCGGACGTGGGGCCGATGAACAGCGAAGGATTCATTGAAGTCCTGACGAAGAAACAGCGACGGCTGCTGGAAGAGGAACGGAGGAAGAAAGAACAGGCCGCACAGGTGAGAGAAACCCAAAATTACGGGTCATCCTTGACTCACAACCATTCGTTTAGTGACCGCTCGAGGTTACGACAGCACCGGAAAAAAAAAGCGATGTATGTGCTTTTCGCACCGATGGCCCTGGCCCCATCCCCGTGATCAGGTGATCCAAATTCGGACACTTGGCAGCTGGGCTCATATTTATGGCCGTCGCAGCGTCCCGTGATCCCCTTTTTTGCGACCTCCTGAAGCCAGATTCACTTAAGAGCCGTGTTACGAACTTAACGACCGAAGCGATCCACTTAACAATTGTAGCTCTTAACTCTTTTGGGGGGGTTGCTTGTTTTTCTCCCCCCCCCTCATTTTATAGGCTCCGGCTAAAGGCCGCGTCCTTCAGTCGCGCATCCCACCCCGCTTTGCCAAAAAACAGAACAGCCTGTGCCTCGAACACGGGGACGTCTCGGTGCCTCGAAACACCTTAGGGACGGAAATTTGGGAGACCAACAACGCAGGTAAACCCAAGTCGGGACTCTTGCAGACATAAGACGTTTGAACGCGGATGCCGCTGTGCAAACAATCGGATTGGACAGGTTAGGAAACATCTACAAGAAAACAGCCGAGCTCGGAGAGAGCAACAAGGACCCCACAGTTGCCCTCTTTCTCCTCTTCCTCCTCCTCCTCCTCCCTACACACAGCACTCCTTCCTAGCATGGATGATGTTATCTAGTTGGGTCATGAAACAAGAAAGAAAACGACCAATCTCAGAGACCTCTGTGTGTGTCTATGTATATATAGAGAGAGACAGAATACATGTATTATATGTGTGTGCATATATCTGTATGGGTGTGTATTTGGAGAGCAGGCATCAGAATTTCATTCTGTAACGTATGCCAGTGTGTTCACACACACACACACAAGTGACAATGAAGGTTACCGCCTCTCTCTCCTTTTCTGGCAGCCCTGTCCATCCAGTCGTCTGGTCCCGATTCCTGGAACAAACCCATTGGCGCCTTCATCGGTAACGAGTCCGGCTCTGCAGAGGTCAGTGGGGCGCCCGAGGGGCCATTCTCTCAGGCCGCGTGGGGCGCGAGGGTCTTGCTAAGGGGCCGATCCGGGCGGGGTCCCCCAAGCTTCATTCTTCGCTGACTCAACGACCGCCTTCGCCTTTTTCGCAGCCGCTTGACACGAGCCGGCTCGCCTTTGGTCCCATTTTATTAGGACCTTTCTCGCCGGAGTTTTGAGAGAAGCGTTGCAGTTGTTAACGTTAGTCACACGGTCATTAAATGAATCTGGTTTCCCCCGCTGACTTTGCTTGTCAGGTGGTTGCTAAAGGGGAATCCTTGGGACACGGCGGCCGACATAAATACGAGTCGGTTGCCCAGCCTCCGAATTTGGATCCCGGGGAGCCTGCAGCGGTCGTAAGTCTGACAACGGCCATCGGTTGCTTTTGCCGGTGCCGTTGCAACTTCGAACGGTCCCTAAACAGATTGTCGTAAGTCAGGGACCACCTGTAGAATTGAATTCGATGGGAAAGAGAGTTATTTTAAATTTGAATCGTAAACAATTTAAAATTTGTCGCATGTTAAATTTGTCGCGTGTTAAATTTTATGAATTTATCCTTTGATGAGAAGAAGGGCTAGGGGTGACATGAGAGCAGCCTTCCAATATCTGAGGGGCTGCCCCAAAGAAGAAGAGGGGGGTCAGGCTATTCTCCAAAGCCCCAGAAGGCAGGACAAGAAGCGACGGATGGAAACACATCAAGGAGAGAAGCAGCCTGGAATTAAGGAGGAATTTCCTGACTGTGAGGACAATTAACCAGTGGAACAATTTGCCTCCAGAAGTTGTAAATGCTCCATTGCTGGAAGTTTTCAAGAAGAGATTGGACAGCCATTTGTCTGAAGTGCTTTAGAGTTTCCTGCCTAAGCAGAGGGTTGGGCTAGAAGACCTCCAAGGTCCCTTCCAACTCGGTTACTCTATTCTAAACAAAAACCAAACCCCCAAACAGCCGCTGAAGGCGAAGGTCAGGAACGCCGGCCTGACTCTCCTGGCCTCCCTCTTTCCCGCAGGGGTTCAAAGGCAGCCAGGGAGACAGCGGCATCGACCTGAGTGCCGAGTCGCGGGAATCTTCGGCCACTTCCTCCCAGCGCAGCTCTCCCTACGGCACCCTCAAGCCGGAGGAGATGAGCGGAGGCGGGCTGGCCGAGGCCAAGGGAGACGGAGCGAAAGAGCCCGCTCCGAAGCCCTTGGAGAAAAAGGTAAGCAGAAGGGTCTCGAGTCCCGTGTGGCCAGTCTTGGCTCTAGTGGATGGGGCGAGGGGGGGGGAACCGAGGGAGGCTTCGGCCTTGGCTTGGTCGGGCCTTTGGTGGAAGACCCCACCCCAGCCCCACCCCCTTGGCTAGGTACGAGGCCCCCGTCCCTGACTTCTCGGGGGTGGCGGGGGTGGCCTGTGGCTTAAAACCCGGTGCCAGTCTTTCAGCGTTCAGATTGGGGACAGGGGGAAAGTGAGGATGGAAGCCGAGTAGGCGGAGGGGGGGGGAGGGATGGACTTTTTCATCTGGGATCCTGTTTTGGCCGATTGGCTGCTTTTAATTATGAACCAAAAAGTACATTCCTTTATCCTTTATTTCCTTTTGTTTCTGCCTCTGCTTCCTTTCTTCTTTTCCCATCCCTTCCTTTCTTCCACCCTCCCTCCCTGCCTCCCTCTTTATCCCTCCCTCTTTTCCCATCCCTTCCTTCCTTCTTTCCCTCCCTCCCTCTCCCTCCCTTCCCTTTATCACTGCCTCTTCCCTTTCTTTTCCCATCCCTTCCTCCTCCTCCTCCTCCATTCTCCCCTCCTCTCCCTCCCCCTAGAGAGAAATGGCTGGCAAGATTGGTTCATTTTCTCATGTCACAGCAGCTTTGTTTCAATTTTGCCCCCCTTCAGAAACAGAGCTCCGAACGCTAAATCTTCCATGCCTGAACTGCAGAGTACAGAGACCAATACAAAAGTTACATTTCACTTTAGACTGACAGGTGGGAAGCCATCATCATGTTCCTCCTCTCTACTGTGATGTTGTGATGAATTTCCAAGATTTAAAATGGAGCTGGAAAGGCTCTGTTGTCAACCAGCAGCGGGTGGCTGTAGCGTAGAACAAGCCATACATCCAAAGGAAATACTGTCCTTTCCACTTGTCACGGGGATTTCAAGGTATCTAAATGAGAGTTGAAATCCAAAACTTACAAAGAATGCCAAGTTATTTATTTTAGGCTGAAATGGTCCTCGTAGACTTGATTACTTTGACCAAGGCAGTTATGTTTTGGGGTTGATTGATAGCCCCTGATGTTGTGCGAGATGTGAAGTAGGGCTTTCTTGGCTGTCCCTGGTGTTCTCTCGAGTCTTCTCCAACACCAAAGTTCAACGGTGTCCAAACTCATCTTATCCAGTCCCAAAAGTTATTTTCCAAAAGGCAACTGGACTTCCTTTCTTTCTTTTTTCCTCTTGAAAACATTTTGCTTCTCATCCAAGCAGCCTCTTCAGTTCTCCTGAAGAAAATTCTAAAGATCTGAAGAAGCTTCTTGGATGAAACGTTTTCAAGGGGAAAAAAAAACACCGCGAAAGTCCAGCTGCTTTTTGGAAAAGCACCTTCGGGACAACCATGACCTGGATGGTTGAGAATCCTTCATAGATAGTCATCCTTCAAAGTCCTTTTTTTTTTCCCACTTCATATTATAGGAAGCACTGTGGCTTGTACAATTCTGGTCCTTGTCAATCCTTGTAGGTTCAGACGCATCGTGTCGTTAATGGATTAATATATTAGCAGAGTTTGAAGGGACCTTGTAGGTCATCTAGTCCAACCCCCCACCCAAGCAGGAGACCC
>JANHFL010002008.1:52113-65392 GCA_032468155.1 Oxyrhabdium leporinum | reverse complement strand
CTCTCTCTCTCTCTCTCTCTCTCTCTCTCTCTCTCTTTCTTTCTTTCTTTCTTTCTTTCTTTCTTTCTTTCTTTCCTCACAAGAGCCGATTTCCCCCTGCCCCCACTTTTTTCACTTTCACTTTTGTTCTTTATATCTATATGTTAATTAACCAATTTAATGCTGATTTATTTCAACCCCGCTGCTGGACTTTTATCTTTCTGCTTTTCTTTTTCGGTTTATTGGGATTTGCCAATTTCTACACAGGTAATCCTCGATTTACGACCACAATCGAGCCCAACATTTCTGTTGTTAACTGAGACATCTGCCCCATTTTGTGATCTTTCTTGCCACAGTTGTTAAGTGGATCACGGCAGTTGTTAAATCAATAGCAAGGCTGTTCAGTGAGTCCGGCTTTCCCCTTGACTCTCTCTCTCTCTCTCTGTGTTTTTAGGGAGGGCTTTCTCGCATCACTCAGGGGCAGCCCTTGGAAGTGGCTTATGGATCCCAGATTACTTTGAGGAATACCTTGGGCAAACCCTTACCTTGTTGGCTTCATTCCCATCGGAATACCTACCCCATCAGGTGAGAAGGGAATACCTACCCCATCAGATGTTGCGTGCCCCCCTCCCCCCCCCAAGCTCAGAGAGCATCAAGGACCCCTAAAATATTTTTCCTTTGTCTATTTTCCAGTCTAGAAGGGCTGAGTTCTCTTGTCTTCTCTTCCTATTAAATGCAGAAAAAAAATAAATATTGTTTCCTATGGCCTAAAAGAGCCCTTCGGATTATCTTGCGTTCCTTCTTTTCCGCAGAGGTGGTTACATCCCATTTTCTCCGTGTCTTCCCCAGGTATGAAAACGGACGGGGCAGTTCCCATCAGCAACAGGTGACCTGCTATCCGTTTAAGGATGTGAATAACTGGTGGATCATCAAAGATCCTGGAAGGTAGGATCCTCTGCAGGTAGTCCTCGGCTCATAACAATTCACTGAGTAACCGTTCGAAGTTAGTTACAAGACACTGGGAAAAAAAAGTCACTTATGAAAGTTTTTCACGCTTAACGACGGTTGCAGCAGACGGTTGTGATTAGAAACACCAGGAATTTGTCTCTGATGCAGACGCGCTCAGTACATTTGCAAGGCAACAGAGGAAATAATAATAATAATAACAGTAATAACAACAATCAGAGGGGGAAATAATGCAGACAATAAAAGGAATAAATCATCATATTACAGCCACGCTTAATATACTTTGATTTTGCTGGTTCCAGCCGCTGTTTTTCTGCCTCTCCCAAACAGGCAGCAGTTGGTAGCTAGCAACCCGCCGCGGCCTGTGCGACACGGCAACATTGTGCAACTGGTCCACGGAATCACAACCCGTTACCTTAACACGTAAGCTGTGCTCCTTCTTTGGCTTCTAGCCGTGTTTTCGTCTCGAAACTGCTGCAATGGTGTGTTAAGAAAACCACCCAGCACAGAGCGCGCCAGGGACCTTGCGGGTCAACCCGGAGCTGCCAATATTCCCTCCTGTTGCTTTCTCTGCTCTGCAGGCATGACGTGGCTGCGCCCCTCAGCCCACACTCCCAAGAGGTCTCCTGTTACATCGATTACAACATTTCCATGCCCGCTCAGAATCTCTGGAGAGTGGTAAGTGCCAGGCTGTAAACAGAGGGATAAAAGTTGGACTGAGCTAAAATAATAATAAACATCATCATCATCATCATCATCATCATAGTAAAAACACAGCAGTATCATAGTGCTTTCACAGCTCTCTCTAAGCGGTGTACAGAGTCCAACAATCTGGGTCCTCATTTTACCCACCTCGGAAGGATGGAGGGCCGAGTCCAACCTTGAGCCGGTCAGAATCGAACTGCTGGCAGTCGGCAGAGTTAGCTTGCAATACTGCATTCTAACCACTGCGCCGCCACGGCACAATTCCTGGCTCTTCACCCCTTTCCTAACCTAGTTATAATCAGATGCTGAATCTGATGATGCGGCAGGCACAGTGAAGGCAGAGGATCAGCCGAACTGCAGCCTCAGGAAGCGTCTCTTTCCCCCAAAACCCCACAGGAAATTGTGAACCGCGACTCGGATAATGAGATTTGGAAGACGATCCTGTCTGAAGTCAGACTGGTCCACCTCAACACATCGGCTGTGTTAAAGGTGAGTGGGCTTGGGGTCTCAACCTCTGAAGTTTCTTGCAGCCAATGATGAAGAGAAGGCATGTAGTCAGAATAATCATTGGAAGGGACCTTGGAGGTCTTCTAGTCCAACTCCCTGCTCAAGAAGGAGAGCCTATAATATTTCAGACAAATGGCTGTCCAGTCTCTTCTTAAAAACCTCCAGCGACGGAGCCTCCACAACTTCTGGTGGCAAGCTGTTCCACTGGTTAATTGTCCTCACTGTCAGGAAGTTTCTCCTTCATGCCAGATTGCTTCCATCTGTCGTTTCTTGTCCTGCCTTCGGGTGCTTTGGAAAATGGGTTGACCCCCTTTTGAGTTCCCCTTTTGTGGATGACTTTTTAACTTTCGTAAGACTCTGAGCATGCCATGATATCGGTACTCCTCGACTTACGACCATTTGCTTCAACCTCTTGAACTCTGGTTGGCATTTTAAACCTCTTTTTTTTTCTTTTTTAAATCATTCCCTTCTTTTTCTCCCCTCCAGCTCAGCGGAGCCTCTCTCCCCGAGTGGGGGTACCGGCAGCTGGAGGTGATTGGCGAGAAGATCTCCAAGGGGTACCACCAAAGCATGTTGTGGAACGTGGAGGAACACCGATACGGGAAAAGTGAGTTTTTAGGAAAACCTCTTTGGATGTTAATCCAGTTTTTTTTTCCTACAAAGTTCTGGAAATACTTTTCTTTTTTTCCCAAAAGTTCCACTCACTTGAGACCTGGAGAGGTAGTCCTTGACTTAATGACCACAATTGATCCTAAAAAAAAATCCTGTTGCTAAATGAGATATTTGTTAAGTGAACTTTGCCCTGTTTACTGACCTTTCTTTAATGGCTGCTGAGTGAATCTGGCTTCCCCCATTGACTTTGCTTGTCAGAAAGTCAGAAAAAGGGGAATCACGTGACCCCGGGATACTGCAACGGTCATAAGTCACGTTAGTCAGTGCCGTTCTAACTTTGATCACTAAATGAACTCTCATAAGTCAAGGGCTACCTATATGTTTACCCAAATTGTCCTCTGTGAGCATTGTTATACCCAGGTGGGTTTAGAGAACACCCCGAAGGATGGTGGGAGAAAAGTTTGGCCCCAACTAACCTGGTTTTTCAGGTCTCTTCTCGTTTAATCTTCTGCAGGCCATGAGCAGAAAGAGAGAGAGGTGGAATTGCATCTGCCTACTCAGATCAACGTCAGCCAGAATCTCACCTTCGTTGCCAAGTTCACTGAACTGCAGGTGAAAGAAAGGGCCAAGAGAGTCAGCCTTCGATAAAGTCACAGGGTGGACTTCAGTTCCCAGAAATCTCAGTAGCAGCCATGCTTGCCCAGGGGGATTCTGGGAATTGAAGTTAATTGATTTGTCATTCCCCCCCCTTGTGAGGCACCAAGCCGAACTAGGCAGAGATGACACCCAAGTGATGAGTGATACAGGCCCTAAACAAACCAGAATGTTAACCGTGTTGTGTAAATCCCACCAGCTGGTTTCACAACTTTTGGGGGACGATGGGGACGACAACGTTGTAGACTTCAAGAGACATTCTGAATTAGGGGCTGTATCACTTGTAGCTTACACTGATACCCGATTCTTGTGTTTCGTTCTAGTGGAAGATCCTTACCCTGAAAAACGAGGACACGGAACATAAATACAGTTCATCTCCCTTCGATTGGATCACCCTGGAGACCAACATTGCTTACTGGTTCCATTCCAGCTCAGGGGTGATTTTACTGGATTTTTATGCGGGCTTTAGAAATCATGTTTTCCGGAATACATATGGGCAATCTCCAGATCTCCCTTTGTCCCAGAGAGAATTTCAGCAGTCCATATCCTGCTTCCTTTTTAGCTATATACAAGCAGTCCTCGATTACCAATCACAGACACACAATTTTGAGCCCGAAATTTCTGCTAAGCAAGGCTGCTGAGCAATTAAGTGGATTTTGCCTCATCTTGTGACCTTTCTTGCCACTAAGCTAATCACTGCAGTTGTTATAACCCAGTCATTAAAGTGAATCTGGCTTCCCCATGGACTTGGCTGTCAGAAGGTTGCAAAAGGGGATCACGTGACACCCCCAGGGATGCTGCGATCCTCATAAATATGAATATCATGTGACCGTGGGATGCTGGAAAAAGTCATAACTCTGAAAAACAGTCAAGTCCCTTTTTTTCAGTGCCGTCATAACACAACTCAAAGCATCTTCTTGATCTTTCCTGGCCAGGCTCAAATTCATCTTCTGGGCAATCTCGTCAGCTGGACATCGGCCAACGTGGCCACCATCGTCTACGTGGTTTTGTTCCTGGGGTACCTGCTCCGCCGCCGGCGGAATATCCGGGATATCCCTGAAGGTCTGGGACCTCCAAACCCATCTTGATCTTAACCCTACCCAAGACCCCTTCTTTGGGTTGGCCTAGACCTGCTGTAGAGGGCTGAAGCCTTGGAGGTCTTCTGCTCCTGCCAAAAATTGGCTTTAATCCGAGAGATTTCAGCACGGGGCTGATTTTTCTCCTCCCCTGCTGGAGGTTTCGCCCTCCGCAATAGTGACGCTGCACCCATCCTGCTTGCCTGCCTGGTGGCCAAATGTCCCTGGCTCCATTTCTTGCTCTCCTCCGTGCCCCGTCCTGGCATTTTCTCCGGCTGAGAAACTGACTTGCCCGTTTCCCCACCCTGTTTTCTCTCCAGAGACGTGGCAGCAGTGGCTCCTGGCCGGAGGGATCTGCGTGGGCGGATGGGCCGCAAACTACCTGCCTTTCTTCCTGATGGAGAAGAATCTCTTCCTTTACCATTACCTGCCGGCTGTCACTTTCCAAATCCTCCTGATCCCTGTCATTCTGCAGCACACCAGCGACTTCCTCTGCAGGTAGGATAGCCGGAGACGCCACCTCACCGGTCGTCTTCCTTGGTTTTTAATAATATATATATAATACACCCACACACGCACACACACAAACATACAATTTGCTTTTAAAACAATAACGCAGTCGGAAGCAAAGCAGAAGGAAGACACAAGAGAGACATACAGGTGGCCCTTGACTTAGACGATCGTTTGTGGAGCGACCGTTAGAACTTACAACTTGCACGGGGCAAAAACCAGTGACTCCTGCCCGTTTTTCACGCTTCCCCATTTGCCTTAGCCCAGGAAATTTTGGAGAGAAAAAGGAAAAGGTTGGGTTTCACACCAAAGAGGCAGATCAAATTTAATTTTGTCTTCGAGGTAGCACATTTTTGCAGAATTAGCCGAGTTGGGAGGGACCGTGGAGGTCTTCCAATCCAGCCCCTTGCCCAAGCGGGAGACCCTATCCCATTTCAGACAAATATGGCTGTCCAATCTCTTCTTCTGGTGGCAGCTTCCATCCCACTGATTAATTGTTCTCAATTGTCAGGAAATTCCTCCCGAGTTCTAGCTTGGATCTCTCTCTGAAGTTCTTCCACCTTTGAAGACCTTGTCCAGCCTTCAGGTGCCTTGGGAGGTTAGCTTGACTCCCTCTTCTTTGTGCCAGCTCCCTCAAATATTGGAAGACTGTCACCCCTAGCCCTTCTTTTCATTAAGCTAGACACGCCCAATGCCAGCAACTGTTCTTCGTCTGTTTTAGCCTCCTGAATCATCTTGGTTGCTCTTCTCTGCGCTCTTTCCAGAGCCTCGACCTCCTTTTTTATGCTCTCTTCTCTCCCACAGATCCAGACTCTCCAAGAGCATGCACAGTGCTTTGGTGGCGGCCTGGATGTCTTCCGTCTACCTGACGTATCACACGTTCCGGCCGCTCATCTACGGAGACCCGGCGCTCTCAAAATCTGAGTTACAAGCTCTACGTTGGAAGGATAGCTGGGACATTTTGATCCGGAAACACTGACCAAGCCCGAGAAACGGACGGCGGAGACGATGCTGGGACCGGATGACCAACAAAAGGAGACAAGAGATTACTTCCATCTTGGGGGTTGTTTGCGCCTTTTTTCTCTCTCTCTCGCTCTCCCCCGGTTTTCCTTGCAGAGGTAAAATTCAAACGGATAGAAATGTATTTGGACAAGGGAAAGCAAGGCAGGGTCCCTTTTGCTCACTCAGGACAGAGGAAAGGGCCTAATGCACCCCAAGACACTTGAGCATGGATAGAGTGAGCAAGCCTGGCTGGCCAGAGACTCCTTCGACGTGGAAAAGATTCCTGGAAGCCTTGCAGAACCATCTCTGGCTTGGGTACGAAAGAGGAACGGGATGGAATAAACCTTAACGTGAAACTGCTGTCTGTTCAGCCTCATAAAATGAGGTTGTCTGCGTGCACCAATGCTGAGGCCTCTCGGAGGTGTCATGTAGGACTAATGGACGTTCTGGGAATTGAGGGCCTCCCATGGAAGCAAGTCTGATCAGGAGGACTTGGGAGAGTCAGAGGCACGCGCTTCAGGTATGGCACCAGTGGGGGTCTGGACCCCCAGGCAGGCCCTGGGAGGCTACGCAGGCAGCATGAGGCTACCCTGTCTACCTGGGGCCCGAGGCAGTGCAATGGGAAGGCAGGACGATGTCGCCCTGCACGCAGCTGTCTTGGTGTCCTTTGTTTAAGGCTTTTTAGAAGAGTCTGTGTTGGTCTGTTTCGGGATCATAAAACATGGCATCATTGGAATGCAGCATCATATCACTATAATCATTTCTTTTCTTGCATCCAAGTTGACTTGCTTCTAAAAGAGGAAAAACCTGGAAGCTGCAGTTATCTGGATCACCAGTAGATGGTAGTGGCAGGTGGGTTAACTATTTTACTGCCCTCTATTGGACATTTGGAGCATGTCAACCCATGATACTCCCGGATTAGAAAATTGAGCTCCACAGTTTAAAAATAGGTAAGTGTACAAAAATGATGTGATTAAAATTCCTTTTGCGGTTGGACAGTTGGACAGAAATATTTGGCCAAAATGTGTGTTGATAATTTGAAAGAAAAATGTGTGTGAAGCTCTAGAGTTAATGAAGGTGCTGTATTTATTGGTTTGATGATGCTATATACACGAGAGATTTTACAAATCATGTGAAATAATAGAGAGACGATCGAAGGCATCTGTCATTTTGAATCTCTTTAATTATTTAATAGTCAAACAACAGGAAAAACAAAAGGAGGCATTTGGGGCATTAAACACTTTTAAAATTCCACCCAGGTGGATGAAGATGGGCGAAAAAAGAAATATCCCATTTGTTTTCCAAAGTCATATTCTCTAATTTTAGAAAGGTCTGGTTAAAAAGAAAAGGATATGAAACTGGGGAAATTAATAAACAGATTCATAAGAAATCAGAGAGAGAGAGAAAAGGATCTCGGGACAAAGGCCTGCCAGCTGATTCACACACAGTGCTTCCTGCCTTCTCTTGCCCTTAACATTAAGATCCATGGGAAGGTTGAATTCTCCCATCAAAAGAAAAGACCCCCAAATCCATAGGAAAAAATCTCAGGGTTCACAAGACAATAGTTGGCTGAAAGAGATCAGGATACTCAGCCTTCCAATAATCCCTGTCCTCTTGTCTATCTCTCTGGAGAGAAGCGATTTGGCCATGCCACGCAGTACCAGATTCCAGCAGTAAAAGGATTGTCTGGAGCAGCTCGGGGTTGCAGAACAGCCAGGGAGAGGGTTGGGCCTGGAACATGGTTAATTTTCAGCCCCAGTTGTCGAAAGGAAAGGAAGGGGAGAGGGAGGGAGAAAGGAAAGGAAAAAGAAAGAAAGAGGTAGGAGGAAGGAAGGAAGGAATGAAAGAAAGGTACAAAGGAAGGAAAAATGAAAGGAAGAAATGAATAAAGAAAGAAAAAGAATAAAGAGAAGGGAAGAAGAAAGGAAAGAATTAAGGATGGAAAGAGTGGGGGGAGGGAGAGGAAGGAAGGGAGGGAGGGAGGAGGCATTAAGGGAAGAAGGAAAAGTGGGAGGAAGGGAGGAAAGGCGCACCCACATGGTATATTCTGGGATTTCAGCACAAACTCTTGCTCAGGTACTGTTTTGGGTAAGAAAAGCGAATCCCCCCCCCCCTTTCAAAGTAAGGGTGGGGTGAGCTGCTTAAGGGCTCCCCGAACGCTTGCAAAGTCCAGCTGGGCCGGAAGCGGGTTCCAAGCTTCCCAAGCGGTCAGTGGGGGCGGCTGCTGGATTCCAGGTGTGACCGTTTTCCAGGCGCCAGGAGGGGGAGGCTATCGGCTTGATCAGGGAATGGCCTCTTGGATGAGCGGCCGTGTCCATTCACCACTCCCCGGTTCCACTTGCAGAGGTCCCCGCTGAGAATGTCTTGGATGTGCTGCACGATCAGGTTGATGGCCACTGCCAAGGGAGAAGAGGAGATGGAGAATTAAGCCAGGGAGCCTAGATGGGTCATGAAACGTCTGCAAGCAAACTGTTGTGACCTGTCGGCCACCAGCCCCTCCAGCAACTGAATCAGAGGAGGAGGAGGAGGAGGTGGCGTGACCAACATCGAGGCAACCTGAGAGCTCTGAGGGGGAAGAGGGAATGGAGCTGGCAGAGAGAGAGAGAGAGAGAGAGAGAGAAAGACTGGGTCCAGTGCCGGATGCGCAGAAGGCTGAGAAGAGGAGAGCAGTGGAAATCTATGGGCCAGTCCTTGGGACGGAAGAGCCATTGCTGCTAGAGAAGCCCCACCCTAGCTCTGGGGATAAAAGGCAGGGGGCGGAGATGAATAGCTATGGCAGACAAATGTTCATCTCCCCAGCCAGATGGACTTGTTAGCCTGTGGTGTGAGAGAAATTTTTTGTAGGTGCTGCTAATAAGGGAATCTTTGAGAGTTTGTCGTGTTTGGGGAGCTAGGTCAGAAGACAAACCACCAACTCACAGAGAGCACCGAGGACACACACACACCCCTTCTCATTCTGCTAAACTATATCTGATTTTTAGCAACCTGCAAACTTGGGAACCCTGTTTATTGCTGTCCCCCATCCACCCGCTCCTGAAGGAAGAGGACGGCAATCCCAGTTTAAGAGACGTTGAGAAGCTGGCAAAATTTCTCCCTGCTCCTCAAACCAGAGTTGAACTTGCCTTCCCAACGGGAATGTTCCTCAGTGGGATTTGAGAATCCCCCTTCCCTTTCTCTAAAACGTTCACACATTTCTTACCCATATTATCAACGCCTCGAGGGACAATGACATCTGCATATTTCTTGGTCTGCAAGGAAGAAGGAAGATCACCATTCTCAAAAGAAAAACAACCTGGTCTAAGCAAGTAACAACCTGGTCTATCTTAGCCAGAAAGATGGCTTATATTTCTTCTAAAAGGCACTCTCAATAAGCTTTGACTTGTTCTGCTTTATGCTACAGGTAGTCCTTAACTTACAACAGTTTCTTTAGTGACCATTCCAAATTGCAACGGACGGCGTTGAAAAAAGTGACTTGTGAGCGTTTTTCTCAAGTACACACCTTTGTAGCATCCCTGTGACCATCATCATCATCATCATCATTTAACAGGGTGGAATCTGGGCAACTGAATGGAGCTAGCAGGGTGTTTACTGACCGATTGTAAAATGGGGGAGGGGGGGCGGACTCGCTTAACAAATACCTCACTTAGCAACCTAAATGTTGTGCAGAACTGTGGTCGTAATTTGAGGACTACCTGTACATGCTGGTTGCCAAGTATCCAAATTTTGATCACATGACACGGGAATGCTGCAATGGGTCCTAAGTGCGAGGATTTGTTGCAAGTCCATTTTTTCAGTGCCTTCGTAACTCTGAATATATGATAAAAACGGTTGTAACTCGAATTCTACCTGTATATAAAGATTATTCTTGCTTAACAAACAAGTTGGGACTGGCAACTTGTTTGTTAAGGGAAGCATCACTAAGTGAAACCGTGAATCCCTCCAATGACTTATCTCGAAAACCTGGGATAGCTGGCAAAGGAGAAGGGAGAGTTTTCGTACCGGCAAACAGAATTCTTCAAAGGCAGGCTTGACAAACGTCGTATATTGAGTCAAAATCTGTTCCAGATCCCTCCCTCGTTTCATATCTCGAAGGACTGCCACGGAAGGGGGGGGGGGGGAAGGAAAACCAGTTAAAAACGGGACCGTCTCTACAATTTCCTAAGCATCGAAGAGAAGGCAGGATGGAGGACTGGAATAACAGAATAGCAGAGTTGGAAGGGACCTCGGAGGTCTTCTAGTCCAACCCCCTGCTCGGGCACGAGACCCTATCCCATTTCAGAAAACTGGGTGTCCAAACCATTTTTGTAAACCTCCAGTGATGGAGCGCCCCCCATTTCTGGAGGCAACCGATTATTTTTTCTCACTTTTAGGAAGTTCCACCTTAATTCCAGGTTGCTTCTCTCCTTGCTTAGTTTCCATCCATTGCTTCTTGTCCTGCCTTCATGTGCTTTGGTGGCCTCGTTACAAAAAACGATGACAAGACTTTGGGAAAAGGGCAGAGACTAGAACACATGAACGGTTGCAGGATTTGGGTTTGGTTAGTCTAGAGAAAAGGAGGACTAGGGGAGACATGATAGCAATATTCCAGTATTGGAGGGGCTGCCTCAAAGCGGAGGAGGGTCAAATTATTCTCCAAAGCACCAGAAGGCAGGAGAAGAAACAACGGAGGGAAACTAATCAGGGAGAGAAGCAACCTGGAATTAAGGAGAAACTTCCTAACAATGAGGACCATTAACCAGTGGAACTCCTTGCCACCAGAAGTTGTGGGTGCTCCAACACTGGAGGCTTTTAAGAAGAGACTGGACAACCCTTTGTCTGAAATGGTGTAGGGTCTCCTGCTAAAGAAGGGGGTTGGACTAGAAGACCTATCTGAACCCTTTCCCCTTTAAAGCAGTTTGAGGGAAAGAAGCCAACGTCTCACCTCTCCGTGACAATCTGACGTCTGAATCGGTGTCGACAAAAAGCCGGAGATGAAACATGTCACGGATATCTTGACTGTAGAAGACTAAGATCCCTTCAAACAGCAACACGTCAGCAGGGTAAACCATTGTGGTCTCGGGCAACCTGCGCCAACACAATCGTTGAAGAATAAGTGTCCAACTCACACAGCAAAACACAAACGCCGACTAGGGGAGTCGGCCAACCCAAGGGGAGCTTGGTTTGCGTACATAGGAATGCGGGTAGTTCTCGGCTTACGACTTAACCAATGAGGCCGCATGTTCTGCTACTAAGTGAGACATCTGTTCGATGAGCTTTTCCCTCACCGCTGTTAAGTGAATCGTTGCCATTGTTAAGCTAGGAACATAAGCAGTGAGTCACCTGAAGGCACAACTCACGCAACTGTCTTGCACGGCAATGTTGGGCTCCGGCGTGGACGTAAATTGAGGACTGTAGTTTTAAGCCTACCTTCTGACAAAAAAAGGCTATTTGCTCTTATAACACAGGTAGTCCTCGACTTATGACCGCAAAAATTGAGATCAGAATTTTGAACGTGCATACATACATACATATATGTGTGTTGTTCCCCCTCTTGCTTGCCAGATCCAGGGAACGGACACTGACCTGGAATGGGTCACAAAATCGTACGTTGGGACCTCCACTGCTTGACCATCGATGATGTTCTTCAACGTCGTTTCCATCAAATCGTTGTCAAAAGCATCTAGAGGGAAGAGGAGAAGAGAAGTTTTCAGGAAGGTAGCAGCTGAGATAAGACAAGCTCGGTTGAGTAGTTCCAGAATATTCCAGATTTGAAGGACCAAATAAAGATCACAGGAAGGGTCACTACTGCTTTGTAAGGCCTCGGTTAAGACCACGCTTGGAATACTGCATCCAGTTTCAGTCACTGTGGGAATAAAAAAAGATGCTGAGACGCTGGAAAGTCTCAAAGATGAAACTGCTCAAAATGTGTTGGCGTTGGGAGTGTTTTGCTGTACCAAGGCCCACCCTTGGCCTTCACAATCCTCGTTTGGGTTTCTTCCTCCCACCTCCCCTTCCAAAGTCAACCTTGGCGGTGCGACAGATACCTGGGTGGTCGAAGTTATATTGTCCCTTTAAGGCTCTGGCTTTCTGTTCCGGGGTGAGCACCTTGTAGAATCGATCTTGGCTGAGAATGACGACCTTCCGTTGACGATGGTCAACCTCGTTTTGACCCAGCAGTTCCATGATCTTTTCACAGACGGTTGACTTTGGAGGAAGAAAGGGACGGACAGACAGAGAAGCCAAGAAGAAAAGTGAGCGAAGTGAAAAGTACAGGTCATCTTTGACTTACGACCAAAATTGGGACCAGAATTTCCAATGCAGAGCGAGGCGGCTCTTCAAGTGAGTCGTGCCCTACTTTATGACATTTTCGCCCCCACACCTGGTTGTCCACACCTTGCCCTAACCGTCATCATCAACCTGATGTCATAAGCGGGGCTAGAGATCGGGTATCATACGCAGCTCCCATACGAACACGACAAAAGAAATCGATACAGAATTAAGGCAACGTGAACAACAACAACACACACACTGCGAAGCAACAGGGATTTCTGTCCTGGATTTCAAGCCTCCTCTCCGTCCTCATCCTCATCATGCCCGGAACCTCCACCCCTCCCGTCCGGGGCAATGCATTGCACGTCCCGATTCTTACAGGTAACCACCACCATCCTCATTCTCAGGGGGCGGGGTGTTTGTGTGGGTTTTGTGTTTTTTTTTGCAGCTTTACCTTGCCGCTGGCGGTGCCCCCGCTGACCCCGATCAGGAAGGGCCGCGGGTGAGGCCGCTCCGCTTCTCCGTCCGGGCTGCCGCTGCAAGTGTGGCCGATCGCGGTGGCCATGACTCCGGCTTGGGGGGGTGGAAGGAGGCGAGAGGCGGCGTTCTTTTTTTTAAAAAAAAAAAAAAAAAAAAAAAAAAACTACGACTCCCAGCAGGACCCGCGCGAGGACCCGCCCCCTCCCTTCCCCTCCCCCCGGTGCGGATGAAGCGCGGAGCATGCTGGGAAACGAACCCTCTCGAAAGGAAACGAAGACGCCGAGGCAGCACGAGGCCTGTTTCTCCCTGAGAGGGTTTGTCTGTTGCCTCCCTCCTTCTCTGCCCCTCTCGCGCTCTCTCTCTTTCTCTCTTTCTCTTTCTTCCTCCCTCTCTCCCTCTCTCCGTCATCTTTGTCTCACCCCCCCTCTCTTTTTCTGCCTTTCCCTCCCACACTCACTCTCTATCTTTCTTCCTCTTTCACTTATTTTTATTTTTCTCTCTCCTCAGTCTCTTCCTTCCTCCCTCCCTCCCTCCCTCCC
>JANHFL010002008.1:20903-31030 GCA_032468155.1 Oxyrhabdium leporinum | reverse complement strand
TTCGGGGGGGGGGGGCTCCCCCTCCCCTCCCCCCTCCCCTTCACCCAAACACAACATACAGCTTCGGCTTTGAAGTGGAAAAGAATGCGAGGATCAGAAATTGCTTGGGAGACAGCTCTGCCTACCTTTGAAGCTCTCGCTTTGATACAGCGAGGCCTTCTCCCGACTCGACGCTGGAAGGCACAAAAAGCATCCTCTGCTTATTGATACTCGGTAATTAACCAAGGCAGAGCATTAACATAACCCAGGTGGGTTAACGATCGGCGAGTCCTGCCTGGCCCAAACCAGGATGTGTGCCGGGCCGGGATTACTGGCTCGGAGACCCCCCCCCCTCCGCCCGGAGCCTCCTCGTCGTGAGGCGAGCGGCAAACAAAATTTTAAGAAAATGAATCAGATAGAAACCTCAAACTTGCCACGTCACGGAGAGCCTCCCCATGGAAAGAACCGGGGGAGCGTGGAAGGGGTCGGGGGGAGAGATCGGGAGAGTGACCGACTCGCTTTGTCTCAAGGCTGCGGACGTTTGGCGTGGCGTTAAAAGGTAAATCAAGGCAGCCCATGGGATGACTCTTGGGGAAAGTTTGGAAATGACAGAAGAGAACCGTTGCAACACGGGGCCGAACTGGGGGGTCTTTGAGCTTCAGGTGGTTGTTTTGTTTCATGACCCAACTAGGTAACATCATCAGTGGTAGAAGGGAGAGGAGTTTGGGGGGAGGAGGAGGAGGAGGAGGAGGAGGAGGCCGACGACTAAGATCAACCAAGATGCTGTACGTAAAGAGGGAGCAAGGCACACTCACCAGCCCTCCTAAGTCTTATTTACACACACACACACACACACACCCTGGTTTGAGATGCAAAAAGCGATGCTTACCTTGCCATCTTCCGTGTAGACGTTTTCATGGAACCCTTTGACTATCGTCCGGTCGATGAAGAGGCTTCTCATCACCACTATGACTTTTAATACCTTTCCCAAAGTTACCTTCGGAGGGTGGGGGTGGGGGGGGAGAAACAAAACAAAAGAGAAAAAGGGAATTGTGAGCAGTGCAAATACAGAGAATGAAGTGAATCCTGCTTTTAAAAAGAAAAAAAAAAAAAAAAAGCTTCTGGGGAATCTGTCACAAATACACAAAAATTCAGGCGGTTGAACGAGATGATGATCGTCACGGCCAGATCCAGAAAGCGGGCCGAGGAACGAAGGTTGTGCGATAGCACAGTGTGTGTTACGCGTTCGATCGTATAGGCAGTCCCCGGCTTACGGCCAACTGAGCCCCAATGTTTCTGTTGCTAAGTGAGGTAGTTGTTCGGTGAGTTTGGCCACCCCCCCACCCCTCCATTTTACGTATCTTCTTGAGCACCCAACAATTTCTGGAGGCCAACCTTTTCCAGAGGAGACTGGAGAGCCAGATGCCCAGAATGGCGTAGGCTCTCCGCTTCGAGAGCAGGGGGTTGGACTAGAAGACCCCCGAGGTCCCTTACAAGTCTGTTATGCTGTAATCCTTTTCCTGTTTGTTTCTGACCCCCCGTTTTTAACCTGTAATTTTCAAAGCAGTTGAGGATCGTGTCTATGGGGGAGGAAAAAAAAAACACACAACCCCACTTAAATCCGTACAAACTTTCCTTGCATCTAAATTCAGGCCCGACGGTGAGACAGCTGCACCAAAGCCGTGATTCAAAACCCCCCTCTTCTGGGAATTTTAAAGGTTTGATCCGTTTCCCCCCTCCCACCTTTATTTCATTCACCCAGACTGCTAATGAAGAGCGATTTTACCGACTGTTTCCTCTCGCGACTTTCCTAAATCTAATGATCTGATTATTTCTTTTGTAAGGTTTTAAGGTTAGGGGTAAAAGATTCCAGGAGGGGGTTTAACCCTCTGGGGGAGAAGAGGTTGTGAGTCTGTTAAAAAAAGCAATGGATTCCCCCCCCCCCACTTCAGAAACAAATTTGCAGATCTCATCAATCTGTAAAACCCGTCCACAGTTAAGTGTCTGACCCTTTAAAAAAAAAAAAGAAGTTTTAATTGTGGCATAAATACTTAGAAAGGAGAAATATATGCTCAGCTGTAACGTGTGAACAAGTTTATCTCCGCGCTTCCTTTTTCTAAAACGAGTTGCCCACCTGTGGGTAAAACAGAACACAGTGCAGGTAGGCCTCGACTTACGACCACAATTCAGCCCAATGTTTCCGTTGCTAAGCGAGACATCCCTTCAGTGGGTTTTGCCTGGTTATAAGTTTGAGGAACGTGGTGGCGCAGTGGTTAGAATGCAGTATTGCAGGCCGACTCTGCCCAATGCCAGCAGTTCGATTCTCAACCGGCTCAAAGTTGACTTGGCCTTCTGCGGTCGGTAAAATGAGGACCCAGATTGTTGAGTGCACAATGTTGACATTTGTAAACCACTTAAGAGAGGGCTGTAAAGCACTGTAAAGCGGTATATAAGTCTAAGTGCTATTCCTTTCCTCTCCTCTCCTCCCCTCCCTTCCATGGTGGCGCAGTGGTTAGAATGCAGGATTGCAGGCTGACTCTGCCCACTGCCAGCAGTTTGATCCTGAGAGGCTCAAGGTTGGCTCAGCCTTTCATCCTTCCATGGTCGGTAAAATGAGGAGCCGGATGGTTGGGGGCAATAGGATGACTCTGTAAACCGCTTAGAGAGGGCTGGAAAGCACGGTGAAGCGGGATATAAGTCTAAGGGCTATTGCTACTCTATTGACTGGGCATTGTTTAAGCTGCATAACACAGACTTTTTATTTAAAAAACAACAACTCCGAGGCCTCCTCATTAAATTTCAATTATTTCTATCAATACGCTGATAGACACAATACTTGGCTTTTTAATATGTCGCCTGTAGGATATGTTCGAAGGCGACCTTGATGTAGAAAAAAATTAATTCAAATCAATACATCCGCTAGCTCGCTCTAAAATTCAATTAATATGAATGGGGGAGGGCAAACGCCCCCAGGTTTCTCGGAGCCGAAAATGAAATGGATGCATGTTAAGCCAGCATGCAACCTTCTCTTATGCTACATTCCTAGCTTGTTTTTAAACACTGTCGTGCTAATATGCTCGCTGGCCAGATCTAAAGCTCCTGGATGATTTTAGAGGACAAAAGGCAATCGCTTCGGTATTATCCTTAAATGCTTGCTGACCAATAAATAAATAAATAAAAGACAAAAATTGGCATCGTGAAAATTCCCCAAAGGATGTGGAATTTGAAAAAAAAACCCACAATATTCTTTCTAAGCAAAGTTGCACTGTCATTTGAGTTAATGAGATCGGGATTGCCTGGTATGAATACTGATAAGTACAATGAAATAAAAGATACAAGCAAGACAGATTGGGAGGGAAAAACAACCCCACATTTTTTTTTGTCTTATACCCCCAACATTAACATTTTAAAAACCAGGATCTTGTATTTAGACACGAGCCTTGCCCAAAAATGGAAGGAGATTCGTGATTTTTGCATCTAGCTGATTGGATGGAGGATTTAAGTTGGTTCGAAACCTCATTACCACCGTCTCGTTTCGAGACAATTAAATCTAAACATTAATTTCCTTGCAACAACGAACTGATTTCCGCTGCATCTGACCAGCAGCCGCCAAATTTCACCAGGTGGTCTCCAAGTTTTTATATTATCAGAGTCTGATTGAATGTGTGCCCTCAGATTGGACTAGATGACCTACAACGCCCCTCCCAACTCTTTGTTATTCTGCTCAGTTGTTATCGACTCTTAGCAACCACAGATTTTCTCCCTGATGATCTGTCCTCAACCTGGTCCTTTCGGGTCTTTGAAATGTTTCACCCATCCCCACTCTTAATTGAGTCCATCCATCTTGCTTCTGGTCATCCTCATCTTCTCTTCCTTCCTATTGGTTAGTTGCCTGATTAGATACCATCACGTCAGGGTCAACTCTTAGTGACCACACAGATAGACTTTCTTCAGGAGGATCTCTCCCCAACTTGAACTTTCATGTCTTCCAATGGTGCCCCCATTGTCCATCCATCTTGCTGCTGGTTATTCTTGTCTTCTCTCCTGTCCCATCGATCAAGCAACTTTTGTGGCCATATAGATAGATTTTCTGCAGAAGGACCTTTCCCCAACTTGGTCCTTCAGATCTTCCAGTGGTGTCCTCATCACCAAGGAACACCCACCTTGCTGTTGGTCAGTCTCGTCTTCTCTTTTGTCCCATTTATTAATTGACTGATCAGGGACCATCAAGTTTCGGATCAACCCTTAGTGGCCAGACAGACAGATCTTCTCCAGGATGATATGTCTCCAACCTGGTCCTTCAAGCTTTCAACATTGATCTGTGACTACTATAACTGAGCCCTTCTGCAAGTTTTCCTCTTATTTTAATTCCTTCCAACTTCCCCAACATTAGAGACTTTTCCAGGGAGTTAGATCAATTGTGTTCATTGTTCGATTATGTGCTATGAAGTCAGGGTTAGCTCTTAGCAACCACGCACGTAAATCCGTTCCCAACTTGATTCTTCAGCTCTTCTAATGTTGCATTCATCACCACTGTAATTGAGTTCACCCACCATTCTGTTGGTCACCTGCTTCTTCTCTTTCCTTCTTTCTCTTTTAAAAAAAATAAAACTTAAAATGTTTTATATTATAAATAGCTGTCTTGTCATTTGTTCCGTCACCACGACTCTCAAGGTTCATTATTTAACAGTAAGGGAGAAATATGTAGCCGTAATAAAATGATTGAACCCCTTACTGTTGCTTTGAATTAGTGGGGAAAGTAATTTAGCATTTCATTTAAATTCTATTTAGTAAACAAGTCTCGAAAACAGCACGCCTTGTTAATTCCACGTGTTGAGTAAGGATCGGTGGGTTTTTCAATAGCTGAACGTTGTTGAATTAAAAAATATTTGATTAACGGGAGGGCAAATCAATGTAATGCAATTAGTCCGCCTTAAACATTATATTCACAGAAACCTGAAGCTTTACTCAGAAAACATGTTTATTGTAACAGCTGTGAATATTTTAGCTATGAAACTAACATCAGAATCGGAATGTTTTTCCAGTAATGGAAACCCGCCCAATCTGACAAACTTGCAAATTCTCCGCAATTTTGCCCTATTTGTGTGTGTGTGTGTGTGTGTGTGACAAAACCATCTCTGACAAAACACATCAAGGAAGAGCAGGAGTCACCTGTCCCGGGAGTCATGTGGTTCCCTTTTTTGCGACCTTCTGAGTCACTTAAGAAACGTGTTCCTGACCTTACGATTCAAGCGGCAAGAAAGGTCGTAAGTTGGGGCAAAACCTTCTCAATGGGTGTCTCGCTTAGCAACAGAAATTTTCGGCTCCGTTGTGGTCGTAAGATGAGGATGATCAGCACTGGTTGTCCGGCTCTTGTTGGCTTTAGAAGTCTCCAAGAAGATTTAAACAGGCTACCCCCCCAAAAAGCCAACAGTTTAAATCTTGCAAAAGCATCTGCCAATTTTTATTCTCCCCCCCACCTTTATTTTTGCTATGTCCTTTTAATTGGCTGAAAATCCTAGTTGTGCAATCAACAGCTGGGATAAAACCAGGCTCTCTTCCTAGTTATGTTTCTAATTGTTCTCCCTCCTCCTTCCTCAGCCTCTGCTACCAGCCTTACACTTCGTTTTATGAAGCCACCCGTTCTCTTCTAATGACGCCCATTTGTAAATAGCACGATGCGCTGCAATTAAGCCATTAGCGGCTAAACAAACAAACATGCTAATTAGGCCCGTCTACAAGGGGTCTCTTGCTTCTCCCACCCCCCCCTTTTTTTTTGTTTTTTTGGGGGAGGAAAAATGGAGAGGCTGGAATTTACCTTTCATTAATCTGGCTTAATTGCCTGCTGGAAAGTCAACATCAATCAAGAGCTCGGAATGATTTCCTGGATATTAAAAACCAGGTGATGAGTTCTCACGTGGCCAGAAGCCCCTTGGAAATTGGCTGCAGACACTCCAGGCAGGAAGGCAAGCTGGCAAATTTTATTTTAGTTATTTGTATCCCGCCTTTGTTCTTTTTCCTTTTTTTTTAAATAAATAACTCACAGTGGCAAACCTATCAGACATACCTTCTGCCTCCTATTTACCCCTACAACAACCCTGTGAGGTGGGTCCTTCCTTCCTCCCTCCCTCCCATCCTTCCTTCCTTCCTCCCCTCCCCTCCCCGTGGACTTTGCTTGTCAGAAAGTCGTAAAACGGGATCATGTGACCCTGGGACACTGCAACCGTCATAAATATGAATGAGTTGCTAAGCGTCTGAATTTCGATTAAGCGACCATGGCCGTGTGAAAAATGGTCATTTTTTTCAGTGTCGATGTAACTTCGAACGGTCACTGAACGAATCATACATTGTATTGCACAATGAGTGGTGATTCAGCAATTTATCAGGAAGGAAAAGGTTAATAGGCAGCTACAGAAAATTCAGTTTTAAATTTGTGGTAGGTTCCCGAGTTGGCTGAAACTCTCTGCGACATCGTATTAGAAGACGGGGCAATTTATGGTCTTTCTGGTGAATTTGGGCTAAAAGTCGCATCATTCTGTTTATGTAGTTTAAGAAATCTCTTCAAAAAGTTTACAGCTTGTCATTTTTAGCTCTTGTAAAGTGCAAGTTCTGGTTCCTTCCAGTACAAGCTTTGTTGGGGAAAAAAACCAAAATCACGTTGCAACTACTTCTATTTATGTAGCCCCAGAGTGAAGGCAGATTGGAAGTCAGGTCACATTTGGTTTAACTTAAGAATTTATATGCTACCCTTCGATAAACAGTATCTTATAAATAAAAGACAAAGCAAAATACATAATTAACCGAGAATGAAACCCAAGGACGGGAGAGAAAGCAGAGCAAGGGCAGAAGAGATGCCCAAGCAGAGTTTAGAGGGGAAAGTGCTTCGGTTTGATCTCTAACCATTTCGAACAGATCAACATTTCAAGGTGAATTCGGAGGTCACACAGTTCTTATAAGGTTTGAACCCCAGAGTTGATGGCTTGGAGATGATTGCTTACCAAAACCATCAATTCTTTATTCTTTTTGTAAGCTGCCTAGAGTCACTGAAAGCAAATGGAAGGAAGGAAGGGAAGGAAGGAGGGAGGGAGGGAAGGAAGGAAGGAAGGAAGGATTTATTATATTATCTGATTCTACTGCACCAAAGGGAGTTGGAAGCCAACACCTTTTCTTTCTTTTTTTTCCCTTTCCCCCATACTTTTCCCTTCCCTTTTTCCTCCCTTATCTTCTTTTGTATTTTATATTATAAACTAATAAACAAAAACATGCAAAAAACTGCACCGTTTTCCAACATACCGCTTAGTCTACGAGAGACGTATGGATTGATTCTGGTATCAATAAAGACGACAAAAGTTACTGCAGATTATGACTTATTCAACCGTCCCCGAGACGGTATCCTGCCAATGGTTTCCTTGAGGGGAGGGGGAAAAAAATCTATTTTTTTTTTTCCAAAACCGGCCACACAGAGTAATCTTTGCATCGATGAGATTTGGGAAATCTGAGAATTACTGTAAGTTTTCAGCTTTTTTTTTTTCTTTTTTACATATATTGAAGAAATGGAAAAAACGGAATTCAAGGCAGTCTAGATATCTCCTGCCCGTCCGTCGCAAACATTCCAGGAAACTGCCTGGAATAGGCATTTATAGGCATTTTTATTTTATTTAACATTGTTTATTATTTCATTCCTTTCCAAAATTAGCCCTCGACTTGTAACAGGCTCACTTAACAACTGCATCACTAACTTAACAGCCACAGGCATTCACTGAACAAGGGCATCAGGAAAGGTCGTAAAATGGGGGGAAACCCATTTAACAAATGTCTCGCTCAGCTGCAGAAATTTTGGGCCTCGATTGTCATCGTAAGTGGAGGACTACCTGTTATTTCTACGTTCCGACCACCCCCCCACCCCCCGCCTTCTGTGGTTGTAAGCCAGCCAGAGTAGCTCCACAGCATTTGCAACGTGCATCGGGAATATCATTTCTCCGAGCTGGATGGGGCAGCCCGCACATTTTGAAGAATATTTTCAACAACACCAGCAGGCCGCCAAGGTTGATAAAGAATGGCAGAAGCAACAAGAACAATGACAACAACCACGAAGTTTTCACTTACCAGCAACATGGCAGAGGTCCCGTTGGGCCGAGAGAGGTGAATAGACATCTCCGGAAACATTCGGTCAATGCGGCTGATCACATCATCTACGTAGCTGCAAAACCAACGCGCACATTAGTCACCACAGAAACTCAACCAGTTGTATTACTACACATAAAAGAAAAAAGAAGAGAAGGGAATGTGCAATGGAATGTGGGATGAAATGTGGGATGGGATGGGATGATTAATTCTTCTCACTGTCAGGAAATTCCTCCTCCAAGGACTGCTCTCGTGTCACCCCTAGTCCTCCTTTTCATTAAACTAGACTTCCCCAATTCATATACTGGAGGGCCACCACCCTCCAATATACACTACAAAGACACGACCAAAGAAATCAAAACAAAATTATGCACATATCCCCACCTGCATTACAGGACACAGAGAAACAAGACAGTCCAGTCCATACGTGGCGAGAGAAACGAATCCTGCGAGTTTGCCAGAGGGACGGCCTAGGGAACAAGGCTGTTCCAGAATCAGGTGGGCCTGCTAGATATACTCCAAAGCCCCCTCCCGGAGGGGAGCAACGGAAACAGACAACTCCGAGAGTGAAATCCTTGCCATCTGAAGTCACCGCAAGAGCTTCGCACCTTATCCTTCCAAGACGGCGCTCTCGCGTGAAGGCATGAAAAATGGAGAAACTTTCCAAGAAATATTCATCGTGCTCTTTCTGCAGGAGTAAGGCCCGGTCCCCAAACCTTGGTGCAATTTTTATCGGCAGCAATAGTTGGCTTTATGGGCGCACTGCGTTATAAAAAGGACTCGGTCTTTGCAAATCCCCCCTTTCCCTCCCCAAAAGCTGAAGAATAAGCAAATTATTCTGGAATTTAGGAGAGAGAATCTAGCCCGCCATAAGAGTGAAATATTTTATTATTATCCAGGCGGAATAATTGCTTGAAAATAGAGCTGTGAAGACATTTGAAGGAGGAGGAGGGAAAGCAAAAAAAAAACGAAAAAAAAACAACCAGAACTCACAGATGGTTTGGATATAAATCCCAACTGCAGTCAATCTACTTATCTCTCTCCCAAATGGAGTGGGGGAAAAATTGCTTTTCTGCTTCCCCCCCCCCCCCAAAGGCTCTGAAGCATATGTGCTCTCCGTTCCATCAAGAGGTGGGTTTTGACTCATCTTTTGCCCTTCTGCCGTTTGCAGACCACTCCTGTTAAATAATCGGCACCTGTGGATTTTATTTTTAAAACACACACACACACACACACACACACACACACACACGAGAATACGTAATTTACATTTGGAAAAAAGAAAAAAAAAGACATAGAGGCAGAAAAGGAGTTTTTTCGAGCAATTTCAGGAGCAGTGGCTGGACGTAGATTTGACCTCATATCAGTAAAGAAATAAAATATGGTTCCCCCCCCCTATGTTCAACAACTATCACACAGCACAATAAAGACGCCATGTTCAAAGGCAGTCTACCTTAAACATGCGAGAGTGGCTGTCTTGTTGTGGGGAAAATAGGAGGAGCAAAGTGGATTGGATCTGTTCACCAAACTGAATAATATGTAAAGACAATCAAGGAGGGATATCGATAAATAATGCAAAACTAACCCTTGCAAGAGCCAAGGGAAATTTAATTTAAGGGTGCAGGTTCATGAAACTTTGTTCAAAACGGGGAAGGAAAAAAAAAGGGTGTAATTTATTTATTTTATTTATTTTTTACAAATTTATTCTGCTGGCTCACCTGGCTCTGAATAAGCAGAGAGCTCCAGAATCAGGCAGCCGTTTAGCTCCGGCGCCCATATTTCCATCCGCTGAAAGGTTTCAGGGTTACAATTGATATTCAAGCAGCAAAATATTTCTCCAGTGCTGCTTTGTAGCCGTAGCGATCGTGAGACGGACGCTCCAGATTTATTCCCCTTTTCTATTGATTGCAAAAAGGCAGCCCTGCCAAGAACAGACTCGAAGCCAAAAAGCAATGTATTTGGGAAGAAAGACCCGGGGGGGGGGGGGGGAGGCAGCATCATAGACAGGCCATTTTGGCATCGAT
>JANHFL010002008.1:2903-20803 GCA_032468155.1 Oxyrhabdium leporinum | reverse complement strand
GAGGAGGAGGAGGAGGAGGAGGAGGAGGAGAAAAGGCAAACACGGAGGTGGGAGAACCCAAGGCTCTCTTCTTGTCCCTCTCCAGCCATTTATTTATTTATTTTTAATATATTTTATTTTTAATCAAAATTACAACAATTTTAACAAGTGGCACGGAGCGCGGCGTGACTTGGAAGGCAAGCAGGATCTCTGGCAGAAACTCGCAGTGAATCGAAAGCACGTGTTTTTTTAAATACACATGCGGCCGCTTGTACTGCATGGGCCAAAAGAGGGTTTGCATTTGTCACCTCCAGTTCTATTCCCCCCCAAAATGGAGAAAGCTACCATCTGAAAAGGAAGACCACCCACCCACCCCAATATATTTTGTGGTCGAATATGCCCAATTAGTTTGCTCGGGTCACTGTTTTTAAACGGCATTTCAACGCTACTTCTCAGCATAAAAAGTTTCCAAGCGGTTTCAAAGTGCTTACAGAATAACAGAGTTGGATGGGACCTTGGAGGTCTTCTAGTCCAACCCCCTGTTCAGATATTTCTATACCATTCCTGACAAATAGTTGTCAGCAATGTAAAAAATCACCAGTGGAAGTTTCTCCTTAATTCCAGGTTGCTTCTCTCCTGGATTAGTTTCCATCCATTGCTTCTTCTCCTGCCTTCAGGGGCTTTGGAGCCCCCCCCCTTCTCTGTGACAACCCCTCAACTATTGGAAGACTGCTATCATCTCACCCCTAGTCCTTCTTTTCTTTAGACTAACCAGATTATTAGACTACTTCTAATATGCCTGAAAAGCACTAAGATGAGGTACTTTTATGAAAATTTGATGCGTGGGTTCAGCTTGGCATACCCTCGAGATGCATCAAACCATCTTCAGCCAACATGTAACAAGGATAAGAACTGCCGCCGGAGCCGAGAAAGGAGGCCTAACCAGCCGTACAGTCAACGTCGCCATTAAACGTGCCACCAGGCCTGCATTTCAAGGCTGTTCCATTCTTGAGAGAAGCCACCAATGTTATTGCTCTCGCAAAGTAGGTTGAAGAGGAAAAGGAGATCTGAAGAGATCTCAGACATCAAACAAGGATTGGGAGGATACTTGGGCTAGAGAGAAAATATTATGTGGGACATTAAACCGGGATACTGACCCTGCAAAGCTAACCTAGCGTAATTGGCTCAGAGGCAAATCATTAGTTAGGTAGATTTTCTCTGTAGGATTTGAAGAGCCAGACCCCAGTTTAAGAACCTCCCTAATTTATTCCCAAACAAGGGAAAACAGAGTCAAATCTGACTCAACAACAGCATCACGAAACCAGCCCTGGGGATCGCAAAGCCCTTCACAATGTCATGTTAAAGGCAGAAAAATAAAACTGATTTCTCTGAACACACAAGAGCGCACACACACACACACATATATATATAACAACTGTCGGGTCTGAAGTCCACATTTTGTTGGGAGATCTTTTGGGGGCCTTTTAAAGTTTATCCAGATATAAAATGCAAAAGAAATAGTGAGAAACAGAGGAAGGAAAAAGGAAAAGAAGGAAGGGTCCGGGAAAGGAAGGGAAAAAAGAAAGAAAAATGCTGACTTCCAAAGCTTTGTAGCGCAGAGGAATAATACAGGCACTCCCTTACTTGCAACCATTTGCTTAGTGACCGTTCGAAGTTACAACGGCATTGAAAAAGGCGACTCATGACACTTTTTGCACACTTATGACTGTTGCAGCATCACAGTGATCAAAATTCAGACGTTTGGTGACTGACCCATGTTTAGGACGGTCGCAGTATCCCGAGGTCGTGTGATCGCTTTTTTTGCGATGTGGAAACCAAGATTTCACAGTCACTTATCTGAAATGGTCCTGCTTGAGCAGGGGGCTGGACTAGAAGACCTCTGAGGTCCTGTTCTGTTCTACTCTACTCTATTCATATTCTATTCTACTCTATTCATATTCTATTCTATCCTATCCTATCCTAACCACTGTAGTAATTCAATTAACCGCTATGGCCAGAAAGATTGCCAAATGGGGCAAAACTCACTTAACAACTCTCTTGCTTAGCAACATAAATTTTGGCCTCCACTGGGGGGGTCGTAAGTCGAGAACTACCTGTAGTTAAAATGCTTATTAATTTTATTTTTCTTTCCCCCTCTTGTGACATGAGAGACCTCTGCCACAGGTATATCGGTAACGGTAAACACAGCCTACTTCAAGGGGGGAAAGGGCTGTTTAATATAACCATGAATTCTTTTAAAAATCCTGTTACCACTCAAAGAGTTCAGGATAGGATCCCTTTCTGTTCAATTTCTTCCTCCCAAGGAATTAGAGTCAGTTTTCCGTCAATACGCCGAAAATGTTTTGCACGCTCAGATGAGTTTCCAGTAATGTCTGCGGAGCAGGGGTTCATGCTTTCTTGACTCCTCATCGCAGTGACATTTGACTTAAGAATAAATAAATTATAGGAAAGCAAGCCTGCTTTTTCTTTTCTTTTCTTTTTTTCCTTTTTTCTTTCCTTTTCTCTTTTTGGCTGGGTTGACGTACGCATTAAGTTCGAAGGCTGCCGTCACCAAGTTCAGCGAGCCTTTTCACGCGATACAGGCGATGCCCCAAATGCTTTAAATCATATTGCAAAACGGCCTGCTTTAATTAATTAATTGCTCTAGCGCCGGACCGAGCTGGCTTGCAGCCGCTCCCGAGAAGGATGATAACAACAACAACAATAATAATAATAATAATTAAGAAACCCCTGGCAGCAAAGCGTGGGAAACGGACCCCGGCCCGCAGTAAATATTAAATAGCAAGCTGCTACAGTAATTGTGGCATTAAAAATTAAACTATCCACAGCGAAGCCATCCCTGGTAACAGAGGGGGAAAGGCTGAGGGTTTCTGAATCGATGCAGAAGAGGAGCAGAGTTGGAAGGGGCCCTGAAGGTCTTCTAGTCCAATATATATATATATATATAAATAAAATGTTGCTACTGGCCCCGAGTGTGCTAAACGCTCATGTTTCCACCCAGTGCCAGGTCTCTTTCCACGGTTGGCGGTGGCAAGGGATCATATTTCTGTAGCACCAGCATTTAACTCGTACATCCGGAACTCTTCCTAGCTGTGGTTTGACGAAGGAACTGAATAAATCTTGATTATGCTCTTAAGACAGCACAAGGACAAGCAAAGGCAGAGGATAAGCAGGAAATATAGAATGTTGTCTCCCTTTCGGCAGCCTCATTTGATGACTACAGGAGTACATTTATTACAGAGTTACAGAATGGCACCTTGGAGGTCTTCTAGTCCCACCCACTGCTCAGGCAAGAAACCCTACACGGTGGCAGACGGAAGAAGCTTCTCGGGTGAGGTCCTTACCATTATTCCTTCCTATTCTGATCAGGTCAGAGAGTTGGAAGGGGCCTTGGAGGTCTTCTAGACCCACCCCCTGCTCAGGCAGGAGACCCTAAATCCATTCCAGACAAGCGACTGTCCAGTCTCTTCTTAAAAAAACGTCCAGTGTCGAAGCATTCACAACTTCTGGTGGCAAGTCGTTCCACTGATTAATTGTTCTATGCCAGGAAATTTGTTCCCATTAAGAAAAGCCAGGTCTGCTTTTTACACGGCGCAGCACAACTTGCAGATTTACACCTTCTTGAAACCTAGCAGGAAGGTGGAGACAGGAAGAGGGAAAAATGAGAGAATATCAGAGTTCTCCGTCTGATTAGCGCCAATTAGAAAAATCAATCCCATTAAAACGAGCTAGGGAGAGGGAGGGGGATATTGGCAGATCCAGCCTGCTCAAGGACTGAAATTTTCAAATGGATGAGAATTCCGCTTGATTTAAAGATAAGAGGATTTAAAAGGGGGCTGGAAGGACCCTCATCTGTCACGACCCTTTCAGACAGAATCTGCTGAGCGGGGAATCCAGACTCCATATGAGCAATTTGGCACCGGAACAAAGGAAAGTTAATTCTGCAGACTGCAACTAGGCCAAAAAAAAAAAAAGAGAGAGAGACGAGAAACACCCACTAAGTCTTGCCCGGGATTCCTCCGTGGCAGCACCCATAATCCCCGAAGCGCCTGACAAAAAGGGCAAGAGAGCCGGTTTGGGCTGGTGGTTAAGGCGCCAAGCTAGAAAGTGGGAGACTGAGCAGGCCAATCACCAGGAGACGGTGAGTTATAGTCCCACCTTAGGCATGCAAGTCAGCTGGGTGAATCTGAGCCAATCATCAGGAGATGGTGAGTTATAGTCCTTTGTTACTTTGGTCTATAAATGAATGGCTATAAGTCGAGGACCGCCTGCACATTCAACCACTAATGGTCTTGAAGGAGAATATGGTTCCTGAAGGCTTCAGCATGGACCCAGAGGGGTGTGAATTTTTCCCTGCGTCTCCCCGAATATCTAAGGCAATTTCCCGGAAAGTGGAAGTCCAATACAGCTAGTCCTTAACTTTAAGCACTCATTTAGTGACCATTCAAAGTTACAGTTGGACAAAGTGACTTATGATCGTTTTTTCACCCTTGCGTCTTCAGGGCTGCCACAGCGAGGCTGGTCGGAGCTGTGGGAATGGGAAGGGGCCATAGAGATAGCTGGGGATTTGTAGCAAAAACAAAATTATTTCTCCTGAGAACCAAGGTCATTCCCACCAGGTGCTGGGGAGGCGTGGACTGAAACCAACTGGAGTTGGTCCATGTGACGGACATGTGGACTGGGGGGGGGGGGAGAAAGAACTTTGATTTTTAATTTTGGGTGGGGAAAACTTTCAGGATCGGGCTTTTACCAGAGGTGCCAATGTGACATGCCTAATAAATTTGGGCTTTGAGGCGCGAGCGATTTGGCGTCGGAGTTGTGTTTGCATTGCATCTGTAACTTGGAACCCTGACACACTGGGCTCGGTTACAGTCGTACGCTGAGGACTCACCTGTGAATTGCCTTTTTAAAAGGAAGTGTAATTAACAGCCGTTTACGTGCAATTCGATTAGGGTTGAAAAATGGCACCAGCCTCTGAAGCGAGAGATGGCTAATTGGACAATTCGGTTCCGACGAGGGACAAAGAGCGTCGCTGATGCCTCCCGAGAGGGAAATTAGAAGAAGAGACAAGGAGAGGATGGTTTTTGTCAAGGCATTCATCAATCAGGTGTTCTTCGTGGTGTTTGTTCGGCTGGCTTCGATTCAAGCACTCCAGAATTGGCAGCTGGAACATACCTGGGACGTTGCTATTCTCTTTATATATCTATATATTTTAAAAAAGCAGGGTGAATAATGAACCTTGAATAATGTTCCTGCGCGGAATATCAAGGAAGGATGATAGGGCTATCGGGGAGGGGGAAAGAGAAAATGTTGCTTATTACCCAGCAAGGGAGAGAGAAAACGGGCGCCCGTCAGAAGCGATGTGGGGAAGGAATCAAATTGAGGGAAATGAATCCGCCTGGATCAAGCGCGATTTGGGAAAAGGGAAAGGCAGGCGGCCTCGGGGAACTGGCTTAGAGCGGCTCTCTAAAATGTTAATATTGTTTTCCAATATCCTGCTGAAGGAAGAGATCCAAGCACGAGCCTGCAAAAATATATAGGTATACATACACACACACACACACACACATATAAACTTCTCAACCAGCCCCCCCCTCCCACAAAAGATCCGTCGGTTCTCATGGAGACGCGACGGAAATAACTCTCTTGTTTCCCAGAGTCTCCGACTTGCACGCCGAGAGATTAAGACCAACGGTAAACCGCGATTCAAGAGCTAAGAAAGGAGGCTAAGCGATTTACAGAGTCAAACGTACGGGCGGTCCTTGGCTTACGCCCACAAACTGAGCCCCAAATCGACGTGGCTGAGTTTGTCAAGCGATGTAGCCCCGTTTTACGACTTTTCTGGCCACGGCTGTTAAGTGAATCGCTCGCGTGTCAAAGTGAATCTGGCTCCCACCCCCCGCTTGACTTTGCTTGTCGGAAGGTTGCAAAAGAGGATACTGGGACACTGGAACCGGTCATAAACGCGAGTCAGTTGTCAAGCAGCTGAACGTACGGTCAGTTACGTGACCCGCAGTGGTCATAAGTGTGAAAAATAGTCGTAAATCGCTTTTTTCAATGCTGATGTAACTTCGAATGGACAGTAAGAGAACTGCCGTAAGTCAAGGACTCATTTATTCACCTCCCCTTACATAAGAGGCCTACAGATAGTTGTAAGCTGACTTAACTTTCCATTAAATGACTTGAAGGGTTAAATCTATAGGGACGGAATCGTATCTCGAATGCATCTTCTGCCGAAGCCACATCAGCCATCTGTTAATCGACAACGGCAGAAGAAAATTTATATTTTTCTGACATATATTTTTTTTCTTTCCCCAACAAATTGTAACCAAAACGTTAGCAGGCTGTAACCTTTAAAAGTCGGGAAAATCTCCCAAGAATGCAAAACAGTCTTAGCAGCTTAAAAGGTTTAGAGCTGCTTCTATCGATTGCAACATCGTTTTCTGAGAAACTTGACAATTTATCGGAGTTGTGTGCGCACAGCGGGGGTGTGTGGGTTGTGGGTGTTTTTCCTGGAGAGTAATGTCAGAAGAAGAGTCTGCTGCAAACAGATGTTGACTTCTGAGTTTGGAAAATCCTCGTTCCTCTTCAGTTAGAATATTGTCTTATTAAAGTAGGCATTACGGCTGTGTGAAGTTTTCCAACCTGTTTCTGAAAAACGGCTGCGGGGGGGGGGGGGAACACGACAATCCTGCGAGAAGGATGTTGCAGCTTTAATGAGTCAACAAGAGACGCAACATCGGGGCTCCATTGTGCTCCTAGGAAACTTTGAAGAATAAAGGAGAGTATTTGTAGCTCGGGCGGGGTTGAAAAACGGGCTCTTTGGTGGTCTCTCAGCTTGGGTTTCTTGCAAGACTTTTCATGACCCAACTAGGTAACATCATCAGGGCTAGGGAAGGAGAGTGCTGGTAAGGAGGATAAAGAGTTCTTACTAGCCCTGATCATATTACTTAGTTCTAATCTCTCATTAGGCATTAAAGTTGGCTGGGTGACTTTAGACCGATCACCAGGAGACTGTGAATTCTAGTCCGACTTTAGGCATGAAAGCCAGCTGGGTGATTTTGGGTGGAGATGGTGAGTTCTAGTCCTGCTTTAGGCCTGGTAACTGGCTGGGTGACTTTGGACCAATCACCAGGAGACTGTGAATTCTAGTTCTACTAGGCATGAAACCAGCTGGGTGATTTTGGGTCAATCACCAGGGGACAGTGAGTTCTAGTCCTGCCTTAGGCAAGAAAGCCATCTGGGTGACTTTGGGCCGGTTACTCTCACTCAGCCCAGCCCACCTTACAGGGTGCTTGTTGGGAAAATAAGAGGGGAAGAAGCATCAGGTAGGTTCCCTGCCTTGAGTCATTTATAAAAATACTAAAAGGCGGGTCACAAATGAATAGACAAACGTGATAGTAAAAAAATAAATAAAATCTACCCGGTCCTTCCACCTCCTTCCCACCCAGGTCTTGAGCCTCTGCAATATTTTCCTCCAGCACCTCTTGGTCCCCTGACCCATGTGAGAGTTGACACAAGTGCTCCAGAGATTAATAAAATGCCTCCTGCACGAAAGTCCAGCCTCTCCGCTCCAAAGATGCTATTAGTCCATTTGCAATTCTATTAAGACAAAAAGACTCCGCTTTCCAGATGAATGATTTTGTTCCTGGGAAATTGCTGATGCAGCTGGAGCTGCCAGCCAGACAATTTTATAAGTCATAATTCAGAGACATATTTGCCCATCCAAAATAAATAAAAGCTTCCGTAGTAATGCTCGCCGAGAGCTGAACAAGAACCTGTCTTATGACAAAGCTCACGAAGGGGGACAGGACTGTAAACAGTCCACCAAGTTATATAGTAGCCCTTGGCTTATGATGATCCGTTTAGCCATTGTTTAAAGTTATAACAGCACGGAAAAGTGATTTATGATGGATCCTAGCACTTATGACCGTCAGAGGATCCACACGGCACAAGATGAAAATCCAGACATGGCAACCAGCATGTGTTTACAATGTTTGCGATGTCCCAGGGTCATGTGATCTTCGTTTGCGACCTACCCAGACAACATCTGACGAGCAAAGTCAATTGGAGAGGCCGGATTCACTTAACAACATGATTCATATAAGCACTGCAGTGCTTTGCATAACAACTGTGGCAAAACAGGTCATGACGTTGAGGCTCATTTAAAACTGGCTTGCTCACCAGCAGAAATTCTGGTGCAGATTGTGGTCAAGAACTAATTAGCACATTTCTGTGGAGTCTGGTAAATTCTCACTGTAATTTTGAAAAGTGAGATTATAAAAGCCCAGTCTGGCACAATATCAATGAAGAAGAAAGATAACAGCTCTCAAAAGAATCCAGCATGGCTGCATAAAGAACTCTCTGACAAATTGAAAGACAAAAAAAATGGAAAGAGGGGCACATAACTAAGGCAGAATATCAGCAAATAGCCCGAGCCTGCAAAGATGAAGTGAGGGAAGCTAAGGCTCACAATGAATTGTGGTGTAGGGTTTCCTGCCTAAGCAGAACTAGAAGACCTCTAAGGTCCCTTCCAACTCTGTTACTCTATTCTAATTATCCCAAGGATTGCCTTGGAACTGCTGAGTTATTCTAGTATGATTCTCTAACCCATTCTCACAAGCTCACGTCTTGTAGAGGACTGGCAGAACCCATGGGCGGAGTCAAAAGAGGAATTGGCCTACAATCCCTACATAGCCACAAGCAAACAACTTCCAACCCCTCTTGAATTCTCTTAACCTTTATCTGGCAGCCAAACAGTTCTAACCGTTGACTACACAGGCAGGAGAAAGAAATCAATTTAACTGGAATTTAATGTGTCGACTTGATCTTTTGCTCCCAGCACGTACCTATTACCAGTAGCTGCTGCCACTAGTTGTACCAGCAATGCAACCTGAACACTTAACAGGTGATCAATTACGTCTCTAACAACTCAAATCTCTCCAAAGGTGCTGAATTTGGAGGACGTTGCAAAACTGGGTAGGAAGCTTGGCAGAATCCAGAGAGTCGTTCCACCAAGCCATTATACTAACTCACCCTATTTAAGATTGCAGTTAGAATTCAGTGTGAAAACATTGCTTGGCTGATACCCAAGCTGTTGGTTACTTAATGCATTCCCTGCAGAAAATTATGTAGCAATGACTTTAAAGAAGGCTGGGGATGAGGTAGTATTATTGAAAAAGTAATCTGTGCTCCTTTGGAACGTCAACAGTTATTGCCAGGTGCCCAAAATCCCTTTCTTCTCTTTTTTTTTACAAAAAGAGCGAAGTGCATAAGCTTGTGATCTCCCAGAGATCTCCAGAACTTAATCACAGCTATCTTAAACTTGGGTGGGCCATCTTGACGGTCCACTCAATCGCTTCCAATCCCTAACAATTGGCCACATAGTGTTCTTGACATTTGGAGGGAGAAGACGAGAAACTTCAGGAGAACAGAGACATCCTGAAGATATAACAGAATCTGGCAAGTCTGAAAGCACAGATTCCCTCACTGCCTCTTTTTGAAGCCTGATTTAAGTTAGGGAGGTTCCTTTCTCGGTTTCTTCCTCTGCCCGTTATGCAGCTGCGGGCTCCTCGTGCCCTTATTGGATGGTTCCCAAGGCACCGGCTCTTCCTCCATCAGTTGTTCAGTTAGTCATACAGTTCCCCATTGACTCTGCTGACCCACCCACCCCTGGGACGTGCTGACTGTCATAAATACTAAAGGAACGGTTGTAAGCCCAGAACCCTACCTGTACTAAGCCCTGGATGTAACAACACAGTTGAGCTGAATGGTGATTTAAAGGGTCAGACTGGACCCAGACTTAAAGGCTCCATCTAAGTTTCCTGTATCAAGATGATGTTTGCACTCTGACTTTCTGTTTCTGAAATTGGACCTACAGGCGAAATGGCAAGGAACACAGAGTCGTACATCACCCTGCACTTATCAGGAAGAGCTGACAAGTGAGCAGATCCCCCTTCTCAAAAAAGGATTTTAAAACAAACGGCGGAAGGAGGGATTCCTTGTTCGCTTCTGATGCCCCATAAATTTTGAATGCTCCCTCGCTAGCAGAAAAGTGCCATTTTCTTTGGAGAAGAGCGCTCTTATTATTCACAGTTGGATGAATAACTCTGTTGTGGCCTGTCAGCCACCGGCCCCTCCAGCAGCCGAATCAGATGAGGAGGATCTGGGATGGGAGTCAGGGTCAGCATCAAGGCAACCTGGGAGCTCCGAGGGGGGAGAGGGAATGAAGAAGAGCCTGGGCCGTCAGCCCTCAGGTGGAGAGTCAACAGCCCCCAGATCTGGAGGTGTCTGATGAGGAAAAGGAGGAACAGCTGGGTCCAGTGCCAGATGCGCAGAAGGCAGAGGAGAGGAGAGTAGTGGAAATCTATGGGCTGATCCCTGGGAAGGAAGAGCCACCGCTGCTAGCGAAGCCCCACCTTAGCTCTGGGGATAAAAGGCAGGGGGAGGAGATGAATAGATATGGCAAACAACTATTCATCTCCCTGCCGGACGGACTTGTTAGTCTGCGGTGAGAGAAAGTTTTTGCCGGGGCTGCTAATAAAGGAACCTTTGAGTTCACTTCAGAGGGTTTGTCGTGTTTGGGGAGCTGGGTCAGAACACACTCACAAAGCCTTGCCTGGAGTTGCCCTGCATGGCAAAAAGCCCAATTCTCTGCCTCCCCATCCTGCTTTTAACCCATCCTTTCAACAACTGTCAATACAGGTAGCGGTTGACTTACGGCCGTTCGTTTAGTGACTGTTGGACGTTACAGCTGGAAAAAAGGAACTTAGGACTGCCGTTCACCCTTAAGATCCTGCTCATGGGATCCAAATTCAGCCCTTTGGCAACTGATTCCAATTTATGACAGTCACAGTGTCCCCCCAGGGGCCACGTGATCCCCTTTGGTGACCAAGTCCACGGGGAAAGGCAGCTTCATTTAACAACCGTGCGACCAATTTAACAATTGGGGTGATTCACTTCAGGCGAATCCGCGGCCAAGCATCTGAATTTTGACCATGTTTGCCATGGGGATGTTGCAATGGTCGCAAGTGCGAAAAATAACCTTTTTTCAGTGCCAGCGTAACTTTGAACGGACACTAAATGAAACAGTTGTAAGTCATTCATTTAAATCACTGGCCACCCCAACATCAGGTGGCCAGCATAAGCTGGTTATATAGACTGACCAGAGGTAGGGGTACGTCCCCCAACTTGTATCATTCTTCAAAAATCAATTCTGGTTTTGGGTTTTTTTTTTTGCACTTGCTAATTTAATGTCCCAAAAATACAATTTGCAAGGCATGGCATGATAAGCCGCACGAGCAGGATATCAAAAACATCTCCTTTCATACCGCACGTTATTGGAAAATGATCTCTTCCTTATTAATGCAATTCCCCTTTTGTATAAAAGAGGGATCTGTGTCTCGAAAAAAGCACACAGTATTTTAATCTTTAATTATATTAACTCTTCCAGGGAGAAGCAGAGACCTAGGCCCGTGGATTATTCTTTTATTGCATATTATCTCGGCAGCGCTTAATGAATATTGTTAACTTAATGCTGCATTTGCCAGTAAGGGTCTGTGAGTGCGAGAGAAAGAGTGGGAGAGAAAGAGGGAAAAGCCAAAATCAGTACTGTAGTCAAGACATTTAGAAGAGTCAAAGTTAGGGCTCGAAGTTTAGCTTTCTCTGGAATAGAAATCTTCACTTTGGCAGATATTATTTGTGACTTTTTTTGGCTACAGCAAGTCGTTGTTTGCACCCACGATTAGGATTGTACAAAATCCCTACAAAGTTGTACAGACAGAGGAAGACAACAAAGGCTGGATATAGGACCGATTTTGTCTATAAATTAAGATGTAGCCATCCATCGATTAATCCCTTTTATCTATTTGTAAAATCTACCTTATCATCTCTGTCTGTCTGTGTCTATCTATCCCTATCCTATCCATCTCTCTCTCTCTTTTCCTCTCTTCTATCCTATCATCCATCCACCCATCATATCTATGTTCATTCTCTCCTCTCTCTCTCTCTCTCTCTCTCTCTCTCTCTCTCTCTCTCTCACTCACATCTGTCTATCAAACCAACCAGAAGAAATTCTTGGCAGGCCCACCTGTACTTTGTCAAACCCCCCCCCCCCCAATGATAAAGAACGCTAACCAGTATAAATTGATCTACTTCAGGTTGATATGACCATGGAAAAGCTCAGAGAGATTCTTTATTACGGCCGGTGACACATTACAGACATAAAACGAGCATTAGTGGTGAAATTAATTAAGCATGTCAATCTAACGGCTGCGCGTCTTACATTTTACATGACTAAATTTGGCTCCGCTCAAAGAGAGAGTTATTGGAACCCAAGAGTGATCGTTGCATATAAAACGGATCGGAATGACTAGAAAGTTTGATTAAGTGGGAGGCTATCCGCTCAAGGTGGAAAGCGACATAAAACAGAGCGTGAAACAGGATGGATCTATTCTCCACTGAATTTGGTTTCTAAACGCTTTTACACTTTGGAGGAGACGTTGTTTCCGACTCACAACTCTGCAGACACAAGAGAGAGGAAAGAGTCACAGCCCTTGGAGGGGGTTTTCGCGGCGGAGAGAGAGAAGGAAAGAGCAAAGGAAGGAGGGAAAATAACCCTCAGCCCGTTTCAAGGAATGGCATTGAAACATAGCTGACCGTGTTGAGGTTCGATCAGTGCCGATTCCAGGGGAAAGCTCAATTTTGCCTTTCATAAATAAAGCCTTTACTGGCTATTTAAATTGATTAAATAAGCAGATGATGAGTGGTGGTGGCGCAGTGGTTAGAGGGTGGTATTGCAGTCTACCTCTGCTGCCTGCTGGCTGCCTGCAGTTTGGCATTTCGAATCTCACCAGGCTCAAGGCTGACTCAGCCTTTCGTCCTTCCGAGGTGGGTAAAATGAGGACTCAGATTGTTGGGGGCAACAGGCTGACTCTGGAAACTGCTTAGAGAGGGCTGTAAGAGCACTGTAAAGCAGTATATAAGTCTAGGTGTTATGCTATTGATATATATATTTTAAGTCCAGAATTGAGGTATCTATCCATCCATCTCTCCCTCTCTCTAGCCGTCTCTGTCTATCCATCACACCAATCCCATCCATCCATCTACCCATTTATGACACATCTCTCGTTCATAGCACATCTCTTTCCATCCATCGACTCATCCATCCCACTCATCTGTCTTTCTATCTGTCCATCCACCCATCTATCCCCCATCCATTTATGTCACCTCTCATTCATGGTTTCTCTCTCTCCCTCTCTCTCTCTCTCTCTCTCTCTCTCTCTCTCTTTTATTTATTGTTTTAATGATTTCTATCATGTTTTAATTATAGTTGCCTCGGCGAGATGCTCAGCATAGCAGTTTGATTTTATTTTTTTTTAAAAAAGAGGGGCTAACCGAAGATTTGGAAAATCTGCTTGTCTGGATCACATTGTCCCATCATAAAATGGGGGCAGCACTTGTCCAACTCCCCCCTTGTTTTCAAACTATGATCAAACCCAGTTATACGGGCTGTCAAATTTCCAGATCTAATCACGGCCGTTCCACAGTGCTCCCAAAATCTCCGAAGAGAGGGCTGGAAACCCAAAAGCAATTCCACAAAAATTTCCTCTTATTCCCTCTTCTCCCGGTCTCTCATTCCCCCCACCCCACCGCCCCTCCAAAAAAGTGCCACAGTCTCCTTGTTAAATCACGTCCCGACTGGAGGATTCTCAACCAGACAAAACCTATTTCCTTACCCGGTAGGGACGTCTGGGGGGAACGAGCAGCTCATCTCGGAGTTTTAAGCAATTATTTAATTTCAGCCATCCTTCCATTTTTCTTGTCAGGCTGATGGAGAATAATGAGCAAATTGGAGAGACGGAGAGAGAAACTTGCTAACAAAGCATGGAGTAGGCTTTGTCGGGTGGGGAGGACGGCTGGAGGGGAAAAAAAATCACAGATATACACGTGCGTGCGTTTGTGTGCACACACACGCACACACAGGACAATCGGTCAGTCTGCAAATGATGGTAGCGAGGTGGAAAACTGAAAAGAAATGGATATCGTGTCCTTGGATGCCCTCGTTCGTCGCTGCCCACCTCGGCCACTTCCAGAGAGTGGCTCCGTACTTCACAAAGATGCAGCAGGACCCTCCACTTAACAGGGCAGCCCCCCAACAGGTTGACTCAATTCCCACATTGCCCCAAGCTAGTTTGGTCTGATGATGAAGGGAACAGACTAGAAACTGGTCAATTGTGATTTCTAACCCAGCCTTAAGCATAAAAACCAGCTGGGTGACTCTGCACCGATCACCAGGAGGTGGCGAGTTCTAATCCTGCCTTAGGCCTGAAAGCTCCCCAGCACTTCTGACCCACAAAAAAACCCCAAGATCCCTTCCTTTCAGATGTCATTCCTTTCACACATGCACACACGTTGGGCACTTACTGCGGTGGTAACACCAAGGTGGTGGGCTGAGCCTTCGGCCTCCGCTTGGCGGAAACCCCCATTTGGTTCGCTGACCTCTTCAAGGACTGCTGATTCAGGAGACTAGAGGCCAGGCCGGTGTGATACTGCAGCTGGAAAGAAGAATGCAAATGATAAATGAGGTTGATGGACAAAATTCTAGGAAAGAATCAGAGGGACTTTCATCTTATATTTGCTAAGAGCAACAACACTTTGTATTTGGGAAGATTCTACGATAACAGTAGCTAGTTTGGTCTAGTGGTTAAGGCACCAGGCTAGAAAGCGGGAGACCGTGAGTTCCAGTCCCGCCTTAGGCATGAAAGCCAGCTGGGTGACTTTGGGCCAACCACCAGGAGACTGGGAGTTCTAGACCTCCTTTAGGCATGAACCGCCCATTTCCCTCCACAACCCTCTTACAACAGCACTGAAAAAAAAGTGGTTTTCAACTGGTCCTCACACTTAAAACCATTCAACCGAGTCTGAACAGCCATAAATTAAAGGACAAACTAATTTGCGGAAATGCATGTTCTTTTGGCTAATCTCGATTCTCAGTCAGTAATTTAGAGGCCTTGGAGAGAGTTACCAACTTTGTTCTCTCCGCATTCCTCGGGGGTTTTTTTGGGCCAAATATTTAAGCACGCAGGAACACCCCAAAGACGTCTTTCTTCCCATTTGGAGAAAAATCGAGCCAATTACTATCCTGAGGGTCAGCACATATCCCACTGAAAGTGCCTCATCATTGGAGGGACTTGGAACTGGCTCGTTGGACCAATCCAAAAATGATAAATTAACTAGTCCCGGTTTCTTAACTGTACGCGCCACATAATCGGCAGCTCAATTAAGATAATGCACGGATTACACATTTACAATTACAATTTGGAGCTGGGGAGCAGAGGAAGGAAAACAACTGGACCATTAAAGTAATGGGTCGTGATTAGTCATAGGCATAGAGTGGCTCAGGGAAGATGGTTTAAGAGGGAACGCCGGAATAGGAGAGGATGGAAGGAAGCTTGCTGGTACAGATAGATGTTGACTGGCAATACTAAATGAAAATCCAGTGTTGTTAATCCGTAGTCCTTGGTACTCTCTGAGCTTGGTTGTTTGCAGACGTTTCATGACCCAACTAGGGAACATCATCAGTGTTAGGGAGTGTGGGGTTTGCTCCTTGTTTATATACAGTAGCTCTGAGCTGGGTGGTTTTCTTGCAGACGTTTCATCGCCCAACTCCGTAACATCATCAGTGCCAGTGAGTCTTGCATATGACTACACCACATACAGACACATCTCAAGAACACACTTAATTACATGGTAATATTTGTGTAAATGCTGTCCACCTTTTCAGATGGAGAAGCAAAATCAAAGGAGTGATAAAAATCACGCCGGCAATTCCAATTAATCGCGTCCTACTCAGATCCGGCAAATCGTCTCATCGCACCCAACACCTGCAAAATAAAAATAGAAACAAGACCTCCAAACCGTCTTATTTTTTATTTGAGACTGATGTTAAAAAATAAAATTTTAAAAAAATGGATGAAGGGATGAGAGCGAAAATGTGCTTTGTAACAACTTTCTTGTTTCGTCCGTCTGAAGACTTATCGCGTTCTTAATAAAAGTGGAGTTCTTCTCTGCCGGAGAAGGAGGGGGGGGGGGAATCATTTCACCCCAAAACCCTCGCTTGGAGGCCGAAGAAATTTGGTGAAAATCTGTTTTTCTCACATCAGATGCCCGAAATGGGAAATCAATGAACGCAGGGGGAGATGGTAGGAGTTTGAAAGGCAATGCTTCAAGATGTCGAATGCTCCTCTTTTTCCATCTTCGCTGCTCGAATTTGTGACGAGAACCAATGTTATGATCTTTTCCCTCCCCCCTCCAAAGGAACAAACTGCTCAGTTTCTTCTCTGCTGCCCACCTCCTCGACTTACGACTACCCACAATTCTGCTGTCAGGGCGAGACGTTTGTTCAGTGACTTGGGGCCCTCCCCTGCCGCGGTTGTTAAAGGGGGTCTCCGCCAGTTGTCAAGTTACGAACTCGGTTTTTCAGGGAAGCGTGCCTGTGCTCGCTGGATCCAAATTCGGGACGCTGGGCAACCGACTCGCGTTTACGACGGTCGCAGTGTATCCTGGGATCAGGCGATCCACCTTCTGCGTTCTGGCGAACCAAAAAAAGCCGGATTCACTTCACAACCGTGTGCCTAACTTGACAAGGGCAGCGGTTCCCGCTGAACAAAAATGGGGAGGAACATCGTAAGACGAGGTGAAATTCAGCAAACGGCGTTTCGGGAATTCGAGGAGCAGCTGAACTGGGGATAAACCACGGCTTTTGACAACATGGATGTTTGCCAGCAAGGTGTTACGACGTCTTTGCTTTTTAATATCCTTGTCCAGTTTCCGCAGCTTTCCTAAGTCGTTCCAGTCGAATGTCTGATTTTTCAAACTCGGTTATCTCGATTTAAAAACGGAAGATATTTGTGTGTGTGTTGGGTGGCCGACCCCTCTCGATTCAACCATGTTTGTTAATCATGTAGGAGTTCCCCTCCCCAATGCCCTGGGCTTCCAGGAACAGAAGTCCCACTGTCAAGATCTGTTAAGAGCCCATTAAATATTCACCAAGCCATCTTTATAATGGGGGAAAAGGTCAAAGTTAATAAATCGGACGGGCAGCTCTTCCTCCAACCTGATTTATACATTATTGAATGTGCCACACGCCCAGCAACACGCATGCTGCATGTTAGAGGAAGGGTCCTTCCTTTTCTGCTGGAGACGTTGTCTAAGCCCCGCGGGACCCCTGGCAAATTCCCTAGACCGCAACCAACTCAGTCAACGTAACCCGGAAAATAGGAGGCATGATGCGGGGAGCAAAAGGGTTTCGTTGGGCTGTATTTAGCCGTTGTTTATAATGATTTCCATCAGATCGTTCCACACTTAAGGACGTCTACGGAGGAATCTGGAGGCAGCTTGTAGGGCTGTGTGAAAACCTAAGCAGAGAAAGCCAGCATCCGAAGCTCAACTACAGTTAGATGCCCCTTTAAACCATGGCTTATTCTTAAAGGTTTGTTTTATTTCATTGATTGATTCATCATGTTCATAGGCCACCTATCTCACTAACCATCTCCTCCTCCTCCTCCTCTCCGCAAATCCCACTCCCTCCTAGCACTGATGATGTTAGCTAGTTGGGTCATGAAACATCTGCTAGAAAACCACCCAGCTCAGAAGGCACCAAGAACCCTACAGTCCTCCTCCTCCTTCTCCTCCTCCTCTCCACAAACCACACTCCTTTCTAGCACTGATCTTACCTAGTTGGGTCATGAAACTTCATCAAGCTCAGAGCTTCTGTATATAAACAGAGAGAAAGTCCCACTCCCTTCTAACACTGATGACGTTACAAGGTTGACTCAGCCTTCCATCCTTCCGAGGTAGGTAAAATGAGGACCCGGATTGTGGGGGCAATATTCTGAGGT
>JANHFL010002006.1:95429-106492 GCA_032468155.1 Oxyrhabdium leporinum | reverse complement strand
CCATCCCAAATTCAAATCCAGAGCTGGTCCAGAGCAGGCATCACAATGTTTCTGTGATGTGCAAAAATATTGTAGAACAGTGTTTCCAATCTTAGCGATTTTAAGATGTGTGGACTTCAGCGCCTAAAATACCCCACTCGTCTCATTTCTGATTGGAATATTCTGGAAGCTGAAGTCCACGTATCTTAAAATTGCTAAGGTTAGTCTCTTTAGAAGGAAGCAGAACTGTAGACATCTCCCCAGCCTGGCCCTACAGAAAGTTTATTGTAATAAGAACATCAGGCTATTATGTGTATGAGGAACTAGAGGAGGCAACATTGTACAACTAAAGTATTTAAGAGGAGATGAAAAAATGGAGGGGTGTATATACATCAGTGAATCAATCAAATTGAGGGAGTAATGAAGAACAAGGTGGAGAACAGTATTTATTCTAACAGTAAATAACTTTTTTTTCTTATTGGCTTATGAATTGTATTCCTGGTGCTTTAAATCTCTGTCCATGTTTTTTACTGTTTTAGGTATATTAATCAGCCAGTTTAGTAGTTAAGGTACCAGGCCAGGAAGTGGGAGACCTTGATTTCTAGTTCCGCCTTAAACACGAAAGCCAGCTAGGTGACTTTGGGCCAGTCACTCACTCTCAGCTGAAATCACCTCATGTCGTTGTTGTAGGGAAAATAGGAGAAGGAAAGTGTGTTGGATATGGTTGCCACCTTGAGTTATTTGTAAAAATAATAAAGATGGAATACAAATCAAAAATAAAGGTGGGATACAAATAAATAAAATAATATTTCTGTATGCTGTTTATTGATATAGATTGAGGATTAAGATAGAGTAAAGTAGGCTGCTAGATTATTTGCTAGCTTCTTCCTTCTGGCCATCTATAGACATGCTTCCTTCCAGTTAGCTAATCCAAACTAGCCACATTTTCCCTCTCAGGAGCACGACTCTGCATCTGTCTATGCATCTATCAAACCAACTTACTTTTAAGCTGTTGGGTTAGACTCCAAGAAAACTATCATTTCACGATTCAAAAACGTGTGCAGGGTACTTGGTGCTCTCTGAGCCTGGTTGTTTTCTTGCTGACCTTTCATTACCCAACTAGGTAACGTTATCAGTGCTAGGTGCATCATCAGAGTGAACAGTGATGATGTTACATAGATGGATAATGAAACATCTGCTCTGAGGGCATCAAGAGGAACACAGTTCACCCTGAGCTACATGCCAATTCTGAAGCAAACCTGGATGAAACCATCTTGTGCTGCCTCATACTTGACATGAAGCCTGGAAGGGGGAAAGGAGGGGGGAAGTAGATAGCCCTGCTAACAGTCAAACAAAAAGTTTTCCTGTGGGAACCAAGGTCATTGTAACAGGTGGCTGTTGAAGGAGGAGAGGAGCCTGCCAGCTATATTCATTGGACAATGTGACCGGTGGTACCTGAGAGGGGGGATTTTTGAAAACCACAGGAACTTTTAGAGTTGGTTTTCACTGGCTGGCTGTGCTGATATGATGTATCCAATAAACATGTTCTTTGAGGAATCTATCTGCCTCGGAGTTCTGCTTACAATGGGTGCATTACTCAGGACACTGACGCAATACTATCTTCTATTAAAAACAGGTGTCTGGTTTATTTGGAACAAATACTTAGCTTGGTTTCAAAAGAGAGACATCGAATGTGCAGTTCCTTACAGCCCACTTTCCCTGAAGTGCACCTTCTTTGTGTTCTCCTCAACTCATCTCAGCCTGCCTTTTATTTCCTGCCTGCAGGAAGCTGGATGCTTTCATTTATGATGCAGCTGTCCTCAACTACATGGCCCGCAAGGAAGAAGGTTGCAAGCTTGTCACCATCGGAAGTGGGAAGGTCTTTGCCACGACAGGCTATGGCATTGCCCTGCAAAAAGGATCCAAATGGAAACGTCCCATTGACCTGGCCCTGCTTCAGTTTCTCAGCGATGGTAAGACTTCATGGATCAGGCCCAGGTTCTAAGGAGAGACACTGGAATTGAAGTGGAACGCCTGGGTTAGAAGCAAATGATGAATTGGGAGGCAGAAAAAAATGTTGTAATGGACTTTTTGAAATATACCAGTGCCTAAAAGGAAAAGTATTATGCATTATTCTAAGTGCATACTCTCAAGTTAGTGAGGCTTGAGGGTTTTTTTAACTATATAGCCCACTGGACTGTGAAGAAATCTAGAAAGAAAAAAACCAAATGTGATCCAGAGTACCTGTAAATATGCATGTAGCCTGCCGGGAGCTCCTTAAAGCAAGGTAGGCTCCTTCTTAAAATTAACACATTCAGGAAAAGGCACAATAACTTTAAGGTGTTCCTGAGAGATGCTATAAGTGGGCCCCTGCATGCTCTAAAAATCATATGTTGCCCTTTGGAGCCAGATCTCCATGCAGCCATTTCCCAAACTGTATAGCCTAAATTGTTAATACCTTCCTCTGTGGGGCATCTGGTATCTATTTCTAAGACATATGTTTAAAATAATTCTTACAATTTTCAGTTCAAGGCCATGTTCTCTTCTCAGATTGACAAACAGCAATCTACTTCATCTGTCTGCCATCAAATTGGATTAAGCAGCATCATTGTAATAAGAAAATATTTCTTGTCCTCCGCTAGAAATGGGCTGTAATGCTATTTTTCAGTACACAAATTATTTTTTAAATACTTTTTTATTAATAGGTTTCACATATATAATAAGAAGTATATTCAAGGAAAAAGATATAGCAAATGTGAAAGAGGAAGAAAAGAAAGGAGAGGAGAAGAAGAGAGAAAGAAAAAAGGAGATGGGAAGAAATATTAAAAATGGCTTCCAATTTTCCTCTCAGCAGTAATACATACAATTCTAATCAAATCTCTCTCCAAGATTTCATCATAATCATTATTCTTTTTAATTATCAAAACCATAAGTCACAAAATCATTTTCTTTTTTACGCAAAAAAATCCATAATGGGTTTCCAGTGGTTGATGAATGTCAATAATGACCTTTCTCTAATCAAAGAAGCCAATTTGGCCATCTCAGCAAATTCTTTCAATTTCATCTGATGTTCCTCCATGGTGGGTAATGCCGAAACTTTCCACTTTGTACGTATGATAATTGCCATAGTAATCATTTATTGAAATAATCTTCTATGGCTCTTTTTAAACCCTTTATCCTTTTTCAGTCTCATAAGGAAAGGTTCTGGCTTCAGTTGAATGTCTAAAAGCCTCTGTATATACTGAAATCCATTGTTTTTTTAGTTTTTTTTAACCTATCTCTCAAGCATGATAAAATGTGCCTTCAAGTTGTAAACATTTCTGTATATTTGAAATGCCTTTATACCTTCTAGATAATTTCTCTGGTGTCATGTACCCATAATACATCATTTTTATAAAAAATATCCTTAAGATCATAACAATGTAAATTTCAACCTTTTTGACCATATATTGGTAGATGAATCCACCTGTATATTATTAGTCCACTTTAACATATCTTCTTTAACTTGCTTTTCTTCCATTTCAGATTTCAAGAAAAGTTTATATGTTTTAGCAATTACATATTCATCATCGGTACACAATTGCACTTTAAATTCTGTCTTCCTTTTTTTAAATACCATGTCTTTCTGTTTTAAATCTTTCTGATAACTGTAAAAGGGAAAACCACTGACAAATATATCCTATTCCATTAGTTGCTGTCTTGATTTAATGTTAAATTCCCCTTGCTGACTTTCCAATAATTTTTAGTATGTTAACTATTTTAGAGTTGGAAGGGACCTTGGAGGTCATCTAGTCCAAATCCCTGTCCAAGCAGAAGTATTTGCCTTTGCCTTTGCTTGTTGTTTCTCTTATGTAAAATGTTTTTTGTGCTGATATCCATAGAGATGTTTTGGGGCACAGCCTTGGTTTATATCTATTCCGTATTCTCAGTATGGCGTTTCAAATGAAATGATTTTTAAAATCCACATTAACTGTATTGTAGCATAAATATACATGCCACCCATACCGTAGGTCATGTGCTTCTAACTCTAAAAGTCTTTTCTTTCTCAGCAACACCCATTTTTTCATACAAACAAACAAACAAAAGCTCCAAGACACAATTTCAAAACTGGGAAACCCAATCCTCTTCGTTCTTTTGCATCTTTTTAGCACTCTGTATTTAAACTGTGTTTTTTCCCCTTGCATACAAATTTAGATATATATTTTTGCCATTGCCTGAATGGTATATCAGTTGTCAAAGCAGATATTGTCTGAAGCAAAAACATTCTAGGCAAAACATTGATTTTGCTCATAAAATTCTCCCCAACATGACTATTTTAATTTCTCCTGCCTTAAAATGTCCTTCTTAATTTCATTCCATGTCTGAACATAATTTATTTTGAGATGATATACAGTCACAGTAATATTCCAAGTATTTTACTTTTTCTCAATATTAAACTTTCTCCATCAGTTCTACTTGATCTTCTGTTTTCATATTTTTGTTCATGTCTTCTGTTTTCCATGCATTGATTCTAAACTTTAGTCAGTACTGATTTGTTTCCTTTTAACACACACTACCTATTCATTTACATTTGCAACCAAGATTGTCAAATATAAGATTGCATTTTTCTTCTGTACTGAGAAGTCCATGTTGAGTTTCTTTCAGATGAAATACAACTGGTAATATCAATTTGATTTACAAGCAGAGCGGAATAGAAGAAAATGGATATTCCTGCAGCAAGCAGCAAATGCAACGATCTTGTACTGAAAATTAAGAGAGAAAGAACAAGGCACTGGCTGCTTCACCTTCAGCTAGCAAAATTCAGCTTTATTCCAGTTTAAAAATGCAAACTAGGTTTTTATCATCACTTCTCAACCATTCATGATACTTGCATTCTTTTAGTGCTGCAGACTCAAATTCATTATAGCCGATGAAAATATATTTTTGAAGTCCCTAAATAATTGTTTATGGAAAGGGGCCCCTTAGTGGCCTCCTTTCTCCTTCTACTCTCAGCGTTTGCCTCATTCCCAGATATGCCATCCAATTAGTCCTTGACTTACAATCACTCATTTAGCGACTGTTCAAAGTTACAATGGCATTGAAAAAAGTGACTTACGATAATTTTTCACATTTGTGACCATTGCAGCATCCCCATGATCGCATGATCAGAATTTGGATGCTTGACAACTGGCATCTATATTAACGACAGTTGCAGCATCCCGGGGTCATGTGATCACCTTTTGTGACCTTCTGACGAACAGAGAAACCAGATTCACTTAGCCGTGTTACTAACTTAACGACTAGACTAATTCATTTAACAATTGTGGTTAAGAAAGACCGTAAAAAGAGAAAAAATCAACAACTGTTTTGCTTAGCAATGGAAATTTGGGGCTTAATTTTGCTTGTATGTCGAGGACTACCTGTAACCTCTGTGGTCACACACCAACTTCTTTGTTAAACAGCAGAGATAAATAACTTCTGGCTTTGCTGCCTCAATTCTGCACCGTGTCTAAGCTTCAAGTTTCCCATGGGTGGGAATTCTCACTTCATTCCAACTCCCCAACACCCCTGACAAGTTTCCAGTGCTGAAATATCGTGATAATCCTTTGCTTGCCTCTGCCATGGTTATGCTGCTTATTTATCCTTAAATAAATAGGCAGAACTTTAAAGTTTGATGGGAAGCGTGGCACTGATTGGATGCCAGTTTTTCTGTTCAACCGTTGGGGTTCACTCATATGATGCTGTTTGCTGCTGAGGTTGAAAGCAGAGAGAAGAATTACTGGGCAGTGTTAAGAGTGGATGAAAGTTTGAGGAGTGGAAATGAGGTACTGTGGAAAGGCCTTCCAAATATTGCTGTGGCCCCGAATCAGCTTTTCCAGTTGTGTTTGTGAATACCACTGGCAGATTTTTCTAGCCATCCTGTATACAGATAGTCCTCAATTTACAACAGTTCATTTAGTGACTGTTCAAAGTTACAGCGGCACTGAAAAAAAATTTGAGCATTTTTCACAGTTACAACCTTTGCAGCATCCTCATGGTCATGTAATCAAAATTCAGAGGCTTGGCAGCCGCTTCCTACTTATGACCATTGCTGTGTCCTAAAGTCATGCGATCCCGTTTTGCGAACTTCTCACAAGCAAAGTCGATGGGGGAGCCATATTCACTTGACAACTTATCAACTGCAATGATTCCCTTAACAACTGTGGTAAGAAAGGTCATAAAATGGGGCAAAACTTAACAAATGTCTCACTTAACAACATAAATTTTGGGCTCAGTTATGGTCGTAAGTCGAGGGCTACCTATACTGCTAATGCAACTAAAGGGCACCAGCTTAAGGAAAGCTGTGCGAGACAGTCACTGCTACTCGGTCATTTCAGACGTTGGCAATCAATTTCTGTCCAGAACAAGAGGATTTGCATTTTATGGAAGGAAGGAAGGAAGGAAAGGACAGGGGAGAAGGACATCTGCGCCGTCCTATTATAATGGTATGTGACAGTGACTTTGGGAGACGAGAAAGAGCTGCAGACTAGACAACAGCCAGCCTGATAAACAAAAGTCTGAATCTGAAGGAGGAGAAAGTATCTCGGAAGGGACCTTCCCTAGTTTTCAACAGAGTAAATAAATGTACAGGATTGGAGAGATACTTTCAGACTCGAAAGAGTCTTTTGCTGTAACTTTACCATAAAGGAAGTATTAGTACTCACAGGTGGTGCTTCTGGGCCATCTCAAAGGGCTGACACCCAATGTTTTCTATCACTGCCCTTCTTTGTTTCAGATGAGATCGAGCTGCTGGAGCGCCTGTGGCTGTCAGGAATTTGCCACAATGACAAAATTGAGGTGATGAGCAGTAAACTGGATATAGACAACATGGCAGGGGTCTTCTACATGCTTTTGGTAGCCATGGGGCTGAGTCTGCTGGTCTTTGCTTGGGAACATCTCATCTACTGGAAACTGCGCCACTGCATGAGACACACGGGCCGGCTGGACTTTCTACTCGCCTTCAGCAGGGTGAGTTTTTAAAAGGGGGTGCAGTTCCCATATATACCCCACGGCTGGTTTGCTTCCTTCTGCAGACTTCTTTCCTACTTCTCTCCTTTTATCTGGAGCTGCAGGAATTCTATGATTGCATTGCTCAAATATTTCACAGAGAAACGGATACAGAAACCAGCATTTTAAAAATTTTATGGGTTAAAAAAACCCATAGGTTTCTAAAAGCTTGGAGGATAAGTGTGTGTGTATATAGACAATGGGATATGGAATCTCATAAACAAAGGCAAGGAGCTTATCAAGATTGCAAGCGCAACTGTTGGGTCTGAGATTATCTAAAACTAAATTATGCAAAGGGAATCAACTTACTCAGGTTTGCTTGTTGAAAATAATTTGTACAGAACATGGAAGCTAGATGCTTGAGATAAGAATCAGCTATTTTTAGATCATGCATTCCTGCTTCTATCTTCCTCGATCCCATCTCTTTACCTAGGAATGTCTACAGATGTACATAAATTGAGTAATAGTCCCACTTTTGAAGCCTACACAGCATGTTTTGGTCACAAAAGGACATTTCTAAGGAAAACTGGTTGTAGTAGTCTGTAGCAAAAATTAGCTTGCAGACATAACTCAGTTGTTAGCGCCTCTAATGTAAAAAAAAGTCCCTACTTCTCGGCATTTTTTTAAAAAATTGCACTTTTTAAATTAAGGCGGACTATTAGCATGCTGTCAAATAAATCTGTTTTCATTCAACTTGAGGGGGGGAAAAACTGGCTAGCTTGCCTGAAGAACTGGAGGTGGCGACGTGCTGATTTGTACGTCTATCAAATGTAATGACACACTGGGAGAAGGACAAATTTGCTCCCAGAAGTAGGGAGCAGAGGAAGAAACGCATCAATCAAATGTTAATGTGATGTTAGTCCGCATCCTACAACTCCATGCCCTCATTTAAAAAAAAAAAGAAAGAAATCTAGATTATTGGTGGGTAATTTCTAAAAAGTTGGGGACAAGGGGAAGGAACAGGAGCTATCTATTTGATTTTAAAGCCTAGTTTTGAGCTTTTACAAAGACCACTAAAGGAAGTCTAGACGGCATCAAGCTTTGATGTGGTTTTAAAAGAGCAACAGGTAGTCCTCGACTTACAACCATTCGCTTAGTGACTGGTATAAGTTACGTTGGTATTGAAAAAAAGTCTCTCATGACTGTTTTTCATACGTATGACCATTGCAGGATGCTTGGCATGTATTTATGACAGTTGCAGAGTCCTGGGGTCATGTGATCACTATTTGCAACCTTCCCAAAGGCTTCCGAAAAGCAAAGACAATGGGGGAAACTGGAGTCGCTTAACAACCGCAGTCGAAAAGGTTGTAAAATCAGGGATGACTTACTTCCACTTCCAGCCGTAGTTGTAAATCGAGGGCTGTCTGTAGCTTTTATTTGCACATGTCAATCGCTTTATAAAACCAGTTAAAATTACTGTTGTCTAGTACTGAAATTAAGTTTAAAAATGGTGGGAGAGAGCTCATTTATCCACGTGGCAGAAATCGGATCTGCCATTTGATTTCTCTGCTTGCTGATCTCTTGTAATCCTAGCTGTCTAACTGGATTTCTTCCTCACCCTACCATCCTTTCTGGTGGTCTTCCTCTCTGCTTCTCTCCATTCATTAGCCTGGTGATCTTTCTCTGCAACCATTTGTACTGAAGGGCAAATTCAACAACATGAGGGAATGGTCTCTATTAGTAGCATGTTCGTAGGGGGAAATGATCTTTTTTAGCTTCCGGGTGGAAGGATTCGCATATAACTGAGTAAGAGAGAAGATGGGAAGTTGTAGAGATTACTAGCAGAGCTGGCTGGGGAATTCTGGGAGTTGAAATCTATTCATCTTAAACTTGCCACGGTTAAGAAACACTGACAGACAGGATGCCTTGACAGGCAAAGAGAAGATCCAAGTTAACAATTAAATTGGCTGGAGCCCATATGGGCAGTCCTTCACTTACGACTGTAACAGAACTTTCCCATTACAGTTGTAATCATGATGATGGTAAAGCAGGCCACCAACCTGATTTAATGACCTTGTTTACGGTGGTCATTAAGCAAAGACCATGGTTGTTAAGTGAACCATTTTTTAGCTATGGGCTGGTTTTGCCAAAAAACTGTATTTGCTTCCAGTTTTCAGCAAGAACATTGTAAAACACTTTCATATGACTAGGATGCAGCAAATGGCAATACGTGTGAGTCATGTATTGGATGCCAAGCATCCAAAATGTGGTCATGTGGGGTCAAAGGTCATCGTAGCTCTGGAACTGAGCTGGGGAGATTCGTGGTACTTTGCTAAGTGACTAGTTATAAGTCAAGGACTAATCTATACAAAATAAGGTAACAGTCCTTGACTTATCACCACAATTGAGCCCAAAATTTCTGTTGCTAAGTGAGACATTTGTTAAGTGAGTTTTGCCTCATTTTATGATATTTTTTGCTACAGTTGTTAAGTGATTCACTGCAGTTGTTAAGTAAGTAACAAGGTTCTTAAATGAATCGGGCTTCCCAATGGACTTTGCTTATCAGAAGGTCACATGACCCCAGGACACTGCAACCATCATAAATATGAGCCAATTGTCAGGTGGCCAAATTTTGATCACATGACCATGGGGATGCAGCAACGGTCATAACTGTGAAAAACGATCATAAGGCACATTTTTCATTGCCATTGTAACTTTGAACAGTCACTAAATGAACTATTGTAAGCCGAAGACTACCTGTACTTAAAAAATGCCTCAGAGCCCTCTCCCCAAATTCACATGAAAATAAAAGAGGGAGGAAGGGAAGTAGAGTCAGACTTATAAGAGCCTGTTACTATAGTTATTCTAATAAAAGTAGATTTAGGCCTACAGAATGTCTGTTTCTTAGTCTGGTTTACTTTATAAGGCTGACCAGATAAAGAATTCCTATTCTTCTAGAATTCATAGTGGCACTTTGGTACCTCTTGAATAGGTATGTTATGCAAAGGTTCATTAAGATGATGCTTGTCAAAATGGGGATTTGATATAAAGATTCAAAAAAGATAAATTGGCCAAGGAATTCGATGCTGGATTACTGTGCTCAGAATAATAAAGCTGTTGGGTGGCAGAGATGACATAGGAAATGGACAGGTGGGAAATAAGTGATATGGTCGGTGAGAGGAGTCATCTGTATCTCACTAAAATTCTTAAGTTGCACTTAGAAGAAGATAATTGTGTAAAACTGGGGAGCAGTAATTTTTATTATCTTTATTATTGTTATATGTCAAGAGCTATTGCAGGTAGATAAAAAGGTGACTTGAGTTAGATCCCCAGCTCAGCTAGCTTGGATATCATCTCCCTTATCTCGGCAATTGCTGTGAAGGCAGGTGTTTTTCCAACCTATTCAAAGATTATTCTGAGAACTCAACTTAGAACTTTCTTGGTACAGAACTCACACAGATAGTTCTTGACTTAAGAAGATATTGGAAAACCATTCGTCTGAAATTGTATAGGCTTTCCTGCTTAAGCAGAGGATTGGACTAGAAGACTCCAAGGTCTTTTCGAACTCTGTTATTCTGTGACTTACGAATGGTTATTTAATGACTGTTCAAAGTTAAGACAGACCTCCACCCCCACCCCCATGGCCATGTGATTACATTCTGGGAGCTTAGCAACTAGTCCATATTTAGGACTGTTTCTAACATCTCACAGTCATGTGACTGCAATTTACACATTTTTTTGCTGGAAACTGATGGTTTTGTGGACACCTGTATTTAATTGTCCTACTGTCCAGGTATTATTTAAGGGAGCGCTCTCTTGTTCTCAATTTTTCTAGTGCATTTTCTACACTATAGAAAGTGTAAGCTTGCTGCAGGTAAAAAACACAGCTATAGTTGAAGAACCTATTCTATATATATATATATATATATATATGTGTGTGTATTTCTCCCATTTCTTCCAGGGCATGTATAGTTGTTGTAGCAGTGAAGACCCCAAAATACCAGACCAGCAGCAGTTGCCCATCCTGAATCACACCTATGGACCGTCTCGAGCCCCAGCTCTGCCCAGTCCTCCTGGGCCTCCACTCCCCTGTTCCAGCTTTCTGCCTCGTGAACGGC